>CAEFZY010029804.1:0-100699 GCA_903066815.1 Brachyrhaphis roseni
GACGTAGTACCGCCAACAGGGTTTATTAGAAATAAGAGCGAGCAGCTGCGCCTCTAACAAACCGTGTCAAACTCCAGTCCTCAAGGGCCGCTGTCCTGCAGTTTTTAGATGTGCCACAGGTACAAAACACTGGAATGAAATGGCTTAATTACCTCCTCCTTGTGTAGATAAGTTCTCCGGAGCCTTGCTAATGACCTAATTATTCTATTCAGGTGTGGTGCAGCAGAGGCACATCTAAAAGTTGCAGGACACCGGCCCTCGAGGACTGGAGTTTGACACCCCGCCCTAAACATATCACCACTTCTTGCACGATGCTGCCACCTGTTGGCGGTATTGGTGTGGGAAATATTGAACAATGCTACTATTGAGATATTTCATGTATCTTGGAATTTTGAGCTTGAATATGGATGTATTATATATTAAAAAATATATTAGACAATTTTTTAAATCATGACAATTATGTATTTTAAAAAATATATATATATAAAATCTTAATAAAACATACATAACTTATGATTGCAACATGTTGCATGAAAACTGCTGGAGGGAAATGGTTCATCTTCTTACCGATGATGCTGTCTGTGATGTCCTGCAACACTTTGCTCAGAGAGGGGACAGAAAGGAAAGCATGGCCTTTGGAGAACACTGGAGAGAATACAGCAGTGATTAGCACAACAACTTCACTATAATCGAAGAACAATATCACTTTAGATTTCTTGCCAAACGCAAAACTGCAACCAAAAATCCAGTAAAGGTTACACTGATCGAGTCTGTTGTGTTGTTGCAGAAATTGCAACAACTGATGACCAGCGAGCTCATTTCCTGATTAACTGAACACCATCAGACATCTTTGCATCTTATTGAAATCTGGGAGGAATAGGAGAAGCTCTTAGCCAACCCCCAGGTATTTCCCCACCGGTCTGCAGGACACTGCAGGTGCAGTGCCTGTCGCTGCGCTCAGCACCACAAGATTCACCGCTGTGCCACAGAAACAAAGCACCTGGTGAAGTATGAAGTGTAAACACTGTACTTGGCCATGTTTAAAAATTAAACATCCAACAAATGTGATGCTGCAGTAACACAGGAGAATGTGTTGCAATGTCTATTAGTGTTCAGAACCTTTTTAGAATCTAAACTGGTCACCCGTTGCAACCAAACACTGGGTTAAAACTGTGTGAGGGCACCAAAAGAGTCCCCTGGTCACTGAGAGGGGGGGGGTCACTGCTGGGTGAACGAGTCACCCACCATTCATGACATGAACCACAGAGACCCAAGACCTCCAGCTTCAACTCTCAGCACAGGAAGTGGTGCCGTGTGTAAAAACACTTACCTATGTCAGCAGAATGCAGAGGCTGCTTTTTCTGTCAGCGTGGAGGGAATAAACCCACGAGGAGGAGAGAGACACACACAGGAATTAGTGACAGGGTGACACTCAGCAGAGGACAGGACACCTCGTCCACGTCCGCCGCACCATTCAGAGCCGCTCGTTTACTCCATTCTCCGCGAGCCCCGCGTCACGCAGAGACAGCCACGAGAATGAGTTTATCTGGGCTCTGAAAAGTGTCATCGAGTGATGAAGACTCATCAGATGAGAGCAGCAACAATAAGTTACTGGTTTTATAGGGGACACGAGGGTAACCACAGTTCAAAATACGCAAACGTCTGCTGCAGCCAGGTAACAGAGCACCGAGGTGAAGACCTGCCCGCTCCTCTGACCAGACGGACGTATTCATGAACAGTGGATCAACGTTTGGAAACAAAAAGAGATGCAAAAATAAGCTCAGTTCCTCTCATAGAGGAACTGATATGAATGGTAACAAAATTACTATTATTATTGCTGCCCACTAGAATGAAAAAACTGTGGGGAATTTTTTTTTAAAAAAAATCAACATTCTGTAGAATGTATCTCACTATTTACACAAATATTTAGTTGGAAAAAAAGGGTGAAAAGATACACCCCAAGAATAAAAAATCCAGTGTGCCAAAAAGTAAAGTTGAAAATTTTTAAAAGTCTTGTTTTGATCTCAAAAAGCAGACAAATAATCACTCATGTCATTAAATCAAGTGCAGTATATTTCATTCTGACTCAACTTATGATCTAAATTAAAGTAGGACTGAACACAAACTGGGCAGCTGACAAGAGTTTATCTCTTCAAAGTAATGCTCTGCGCTTGGGGGATCACCAGCTGGACCTTTAAAGCTCCTGATAACAAGGAGAGCCAACCCAGCGTCGATCCCTGCACAGTGACCCGTCCAGAGCTCAAAGCCTGTGTGTGTGCGCTGCATGATGCTGCCGCAGCAGCGGCTCATGACAGCAACAGCACATGCACTCTTGGCCTGTATGGTGCCAGAGATTCACCACTGTCACCCAGGAAAGACTGAAGGCTGAGCCAACAAACTTATGAGGTTAGTTTCCCAGCAGCAGTTGCAATGGTGATTGACATAAGAAGTAAACCAATTTGATTATACTGAAAAGCTTGGGATGACTTACAAAACTCTAAACTTCACACGCTCACAAAAACTTGTGTACTTTGTTTTTTAAATTAGAGTTAAAAAAATAATAAAAGCTAAATAAATGGAAGTTATTTTATATCTATTTACTGCCATGCACCTTTTTCTTTTTCTTTGGATACGGTGGCCCATGATTTGGGGCGGGATGTTCTTCTGTAGCTATAGCCGGAGTCTCCACCTCCAAAGTCTCCATTGTTTCACCACTGCAACATAAAAAAGAAACGTGCTTTCCAGAAACGAAATAAAACATATTGAAGAAATTAACTACATGAATTGTATCCACGAGCCGCTAGCGTGTATTGTTTTGGTAAACTAACTGGTTCAAGGAAGATAACCAAATAACTTTCCCCATGTAAAGAAGTATTGGAAATATATATCAGGAAAAAAAAGCGGATTAACGATGGCTGTATTTATTTAATTGCATGTTAAGCATGTTTATTTTAGTGTATTTAGCAGGCCTAGCTTACCGTTCCTTAAGTCCGTTTCTCTAAAGAAAGGCAATTGGTTATTATTGGTAATAAATTCGTATCGTGATAAAAGCTACAACTCGCTTAGACTTCCATCACGCAAACAACATTACACAAACATTCATAGCTTAGATGTAATTGCAAGACACGAGTTCCTACCCTTGCAGACCGCCTGGACTGTTTGGTTTCGGAATAAAATGGGCACTCCGAGATAGGCTGACAATTATTTATCCATGTAAAAAAATAATAAAAAATGTTTAACTGTTTGACTTCATAAATATACTTTTAATAAATACTTACATATATGTATCTGCTGAATATGATTAATGTTTACATTTTAATCTTTTGTAGTAGAATAATAATAATAAAAAAAATACAGCTATTATTTACGAGGCACTTGTGCGGACAGCTATGTGGTGCGTTTATTTTTAACACCGGGGCGTACCGTACTGGAACCCACACGTGAACTGTTATCATTATTTACATTGACGACGCCCCTGAGTTCATCTTTAGTTAAGCTTTTAAAAAGTCTATCAATTGAATAATTTCCAAATTAAAAATCTCACACATTATCGAATTACCAAGGTGTTTATTTTAGCTTTAGCTCCGTTAGCTCCGCACCCCTTCAGTCCAACATATCGAACGGGCAGTGTTAATAAACATGAATGCTTTGAATCAGAGGACCCAGTGAACTACCAAGACGAAACTGAATTCGTCTTTTTATACAAAATTATAGCCGTAAACTAGGCGGTTATGTGTTTAGCGTAACTGAATATTTGATGACGTGAGAAGATCTGACGGTTGAAGCCAAGCGTTTCTTTTTTACTGTGGTAAGTTAAAATCAGGTAACACCCATGCTTGATCCTGTAGGATGTACGTGAAAGGTAAGTTAGCCACATGATAGCAGTGCAGCCGCTCCGCTTTCATTGTTAGTGTTTACCATTCAGATTTGGACTATTTTTACATCCCTGCAAGCGATAAAGTTATTTTCTATCTCATTCTAAATGCACATATTAATTCCGTTTAACGTTGTGTTACAGAAATTCTAAGTGTCCACAAAGATGAAGGCCAAAAAGAAGAAGAGGCAGGACGATTTCCAAAAAGTTAAGCTTAAAGTGGGAAAGAAGAAGCCCAGGGCTGATAATGCCACCAACACTAACTTCCGTACAAGAGGAATCTGTCTGCCTGACCAGTTAAAGAGAGACACAAGCGGCCCCACAACTCACAGACAGCTGGGCATTAATGTAAGTTCTGCAGAACTGCAAAACAAACCTTATATTTACATTGGATTTCAAAAGTATTCACACCCTTTGAACTCTGTCACATGTTTTCTCATTGCACAGACAAACCTCAGTGTAATTGTGTTGGGATTTAATGCTTTAGAGCATCAGAATTTCAAATTATAATAAATTTTTCAAAATATTATTGGATTTAGCTTTAATTCGTTTTGGGTTTTTTTTTTTTGTTTGTTTTTATATCCAGGAGCTCCTGTCTCAGCTGCATCATTACAGTGCCAATGTGAGAAACAGTGCCTTGTTGGGGTTGAAAGAGCTGCTGTCTCTGAGTCCTTCTCTGTTGGAACAGCATCTTTCACGCCTGCTCTCCGAAGTGGCAGCTGTTCTCTCTGACAAGGATGGAAATGTTCGTGTGACAGCAACCCGAGTTATCAGGTCTGAAAAGCACCCCGTTTTCAAAATGATGCAGGTCTTTAGATCTTAAATAAAAACACATGATCTAAAACTTGTTGCAGGTTCATTGCACAGTCTGTGCCGGCAGAACGAGTGGCTCCGTTCTTCCCACTCCTCAGCGCTCACCTGACCTGCGCAATGACCCATATCGAGCAAGGCATCCAGGAGGACGCCATGAATGTCCTGGACATCTTCCTTGAGCATTACCCCTCTCTGCTGGCCTCTCGACCCCTGGTGCTCCTCACCAACTTCCTGGAGTTGATCTCTCACAGGCAGAACTCTGGAGGAGCCAGAAAGGCTCTGGACGCCAGGGGCCGAACCTGGACACTCTCAGTCCACCCAGACAGGAGAGTGACCAGCCAGCAGTGGCGCCTCTCTGTTCTTCTTAGGTAACTGTCTGCCGACATGATTAAAAATTTAAGTAGTAAAAAGATTTTTCAGAATAAGAGCGTTGTTTGTTTAACTTTATCATGTTTCAGACTTGGAAACTTTCTGCAAGCGGTTGTTGAGGAAAGACCAAAGGAGGAGGGGGACTTGTCTGTGCGAACCGAAGGAGTGTTTGTTTCAAGTGGGATGGGCCGTCTTACCCCTCTGAATCTGAACTGGGAGGAGCTAACTTATAAAAAGATCAACGTTAAGGTGTATGAAAACTCTGGTGCCACCCCAACTCCCCACTCCACCTTTAAACTCAGGTATGATGTCATTCAGGAAGAAAACAATCTCATCACTTTATGTATGAGTGTAAAATCTAAGTCTGGTTTTCTCCTAAAACTAACTGCTTAGACCTGAGATGGACCCTGGTGGCGTGGGAAGCAAGGGTCTGGACTCGGCTGAGACCGTTCAGAGTTTCGCAGGCACACTCGTGCCTCTGCTGCTGGAGGTTTGGGTGGAAGCCAACGCCGGAGACTTCTCCTGGAAGAGCACCGAGGGCTCCCACCTGCTCACACCTGACGCCACGTCCGTAATGTTCCAGGTCTTATCTATTCTCCAGCTGCTGAGGAAACTGCCCACCCACCGTGAGAACAAGGACGCACTGGTGAGATGAGATATGCACTTTGTAGTTCTGTCTTTGTTTGTGTTCAAGCAATTTATTATGCAGCAAAAGAATAACAGAAGCCATTGCTCTTGATCAGGATGCTTGGTTTCGTAAGGAATATCTGGAAGACTTCAAGCAACACTTCATGAAGAACTTTCCGTATGGCCTACGGGACACACCGAAACATAAGAAGAAAGTTGATCTCAAGAGGTAAGAATCTAATACTGTTCACTGTAGAGGTAGGCGATGTGGACTTAAAGTTTTATCAGTTTATTTTGTTGTACTACTGTGATAACAATAAACGTGACAATAAGAATCTGCTTATCATAAATCAAAATTCTTATTGTGATGATATATTTATCATGACGAATGATAAACAATATGATAAATGTCCACCCCTAGATCAAATCAACAAACATTTGCTTTGTGTAGCAAAAGGTCAGAAAACTGAATTGCCTAGCTTTACATCGTGTTATATTATTCCCTCATCATAAACATACCCGGAGTGCTACTTTGATTCTTTTCCACACAAGCTTCTCCATGGAGCTGCAGTTTCCTTGGAGGCGCATAACAGAGCACTCCACTACTCAGCTCCTTCAGACTAGCGGTAGCAGCAGTTAGCCAACACCTGGTGGAACGGTGCATCTCCTGAGCTCATTATAAGAGTTACTATACTGAATATTTGTAAACACTTGAAAGATAAATGTTGATGTGTTATTCTATCACTTAAAATCACAATAAAATGAAGGTAGTAAAAGTTAGAATGAGGTCAAATATAAAAACACTTGAGTGTCTGCATAGTACCGTATTTATTAGTGTTCATTGCTAGAAAATTTCCATATTATTTTTGCATCTTTCAGTGATAGATGCTTTTAAATCAGACATTTCATATTTCGAATCAGACTGGAACCAAACAGGGAGCTTTCTAAAACTAGCTCTGCTTTGATCGAGTAATTTTCTGTAGTCGGATATCAGCAGATGTTTGAAGCACCTGAGTTTGCCGACACTTTACTTTCCTCACCGCAGGAGCAAACAGACAGCGGCCGTCCCTTCTTCCACCGTAGACCCCCTGGCTTTAAACATCACGCTCTGCCAGGTCATGGTGTCTCTCAGCCAGAAGCAGGGTCTCGGTCACGAGGCAGACGGGGACTGGCTGTCACCGCTGAGGGCTTTTGTTCGGGACACCCTGGGGAACGGTGTGAAGCTGAGCTACAGGCAGCTACACATGCTGCTGCGCACCGTGTGGAAGATGGTGCTCACGCAGCAGAGCCGAGGTAAGCATGCGCATGATTTCATCAACGCAGAGGCGTGAACTTAATGCGACTACAAGAGTCCATTGTAGGCAGTGTGGCCGTATGTGTCGCGCTCACCCCGGTAAACTCTAGTAGAGATTTAACAAACCAAATAAAGGTGTCTAGAAGACTGAGTGTTGTAGATTTTAAAGTTAGTTTGGATGTCAAAAAAGAAGTTCAATAAGTTAAATGGCCCTTCAGCACAATACCATTAGTATTTTTTCACTGAAAAAATACTCATTTAGAAATGAGAACTGTGGATGCTGACATTAGTGTTGGGGACGTCTGCTTGCCGCAGCATGTTTTGCATTGAGATGGTATTTTAGACTTTCATAGCTTTGGATAGATAATTTTTTGAAACAAAAGTTAACCCTTAGTGGGTCAAAAGAAGCAGCTTTGTTTTCCACCAATGTTTGTCGCTTGTGTGTCAGATTTATGGGTGAATTAGAAACGCACAAATGCAAAGGTTCAGACTCTGAAGTTTTGCATTGTTGTATTATAAGGCCAAAGAAGGAGTCAGAGCATTCTAAAAATGGTTAAGGAAACAAATATAAGGATGAAAAATTTTGGTTTTCTTGTTTTTTATGTCCGTAGTTTTATGCTAAAATTGGGCAGAAATCAAGAAATTTTGTATCTGGAAAATGTTTAAATATGAAAATGTGTCTAAACCAGATAAAATAATCAGTTTTATTAAAATAATTAGCCTGAAAACCCGTGCTCTGTGTTGTATCTGTGCAGCAGTGACAGAGGAGCTGCTGGCGGCTGTTTACATCTACTATAAGCAGAAGAACCTGCCGCTGCAGACGAGATCGCTGCTGCTCTCCTTCTACAGCAAACTCTACCTGCAGGAGCAAGAACACACACACATTGCCAGGTAACCAGATAAGATGTCAACACCGCAGATCATCTGCTCAAGTCTGATTTGAGTTGATGTGAACGTGTCATCTGTCCGTCTCTGCCTGAAGGAGCAAGGTGTTGTGTCGATGGCTGGCCTCTCTTCCAGTTCAGTTGTCCCAGCTGGGCCACCGTAACCCAGCTCTGTCTGCTCAGCTGATCGTTTTCATCCATGCTGCAGCTTCCCGAGGAAACAAAGAGCTTCTCAACAGTCTGCAGACATTCGCATGCAGGCTCTACGGTGAGATCACCTGTTATCATTGGAAACAACTCTGACATAGCATTCAATGTTTTCCCAAACACTGAAATCTAGACATACTGAACTGCAGCCAATCTGCTTCTTTTTACCTGCTTGCAAATTACTTCTGTAATTCTGATTAAGGAGGATTTTAATATTTTTCAAGTCTGAACAAGTATAGGGGAAAATGTTTGAATAAATGTCTATATCTAAGGCAGATATTTGTCTTCTTAATTTTCTCTTCTTTCCTCTAAAAGACAAAAACCTAAAAATGTTTTATACATTTAGGTTTTGTTTTTCAGTTTAAGAGACACGCTTTGATTTCCACATAATGTGGATAAAATTTGAACATTTTATCCAGAAAACAAATTTTTTTTTTGGTTTAGTGACTGACTCATTGTTTCTCTTTTTTTAAATTTTTTTTTAAAGGGGGCAATTTCAGTTCTTTTTTTGACTTTAGAGAACTTCAAACTCAGGTTGTGACGGAGCTGTCGGTTTTAATTTTGGTTCAGTTTAAGCAGCCCCTCCTAAAGATATGAAGGGATTACTATTCAAGTAGTTAAAGAATGACATTTTCTTTTCAAATGTTCAGAATTAAATAAAACTCAAGAAAAAAGCTTGAAATTTTAATTCAAATATATAATCAAATCAAAAATGTACATGAACAAAGACAGTCTGATGTTCCTGCAGACTCCACTGGCCACAGTCTGCTTGGTCCAGGTTAAAGTTCATGAAAGGACAGTTAGAAAAACACTGAACAGTACGACTTGCTTGGATCATGCAGATGTTTCTTTACTTATTCATTAAGAGATCTAATATGGGAACTTCTGGGTCTGTGATGGATCATAAATCAGTCTGTAAATCCCATTGAACTGTGGTAATATTAGAACATTGAAGATGATTGTAAAAAGCTCTTTTTTTTGCAAAAGCTACCATTTCATTTTTGTGAATGAAGTTGCAACACTGCATGAGCCTTCTCTCATTAGTTGTTTTTTTTTTGTTTTAAGAATGTTTTTTGCAGTTATCATGAAAATGTCTACAGACATTATTTGTCCCCCAGGGGGCGGTATTACTCCACACATTAATCTTCTGACTGCTTGCATATTGAAGTTACGTGCTCATGTGCGCAGCTCAGAGGATGAGTAGATAGTGAGGCGGCTGTGTGACACACACACACAGGCCCAAAGGGAGGAGGGGGTCCGACAGAGCGCAGTCCTCCATCACAAGACTCCTTTTGTCTGAGATCTTTTGACATCAGCATGTGCGTCAGAGAAACAAACCAACACACACACACACACACATAGAAATTATCTGCATCGTTACTGTAGAAGTTTTTCTGTACTTTTTGTTTTTGTTTTTCACAATAAATGAATAATCCAAGTATCACTGTTTTGTAAACCTCTGAGGGTGCAGCGTGTTAAAAGACATAGTGCCTTTGTGTGAAGATCCTCAGGACGGCGTTGTGGTGCTGCTACCAGCGGAGTCCCAGCAGCGAATGGTGCAGCTGCTCTACTTCTTCCCCAAAATCCCCCAGCCTCTGCTGGCCAATCTGAGCGGCTGCTGCACCGCCGGACGCATCTCTGCGACCCTCGCTGCCTCCCTCATCCGTATACTGCACTTTAGGTGAGCCTCCAACCTGAGCTGTTCAATGATGCATTTTAAATCACATTGCCACTACAGTATCTTGTAGAAACAACAAAATGTTCCCATTTTATGTTTGCACTGCAAATTGAAATGTTTTTTATTTGGATTTTATGCATCAGACCAACATAAACTACTGCATGATTGCGAAAAATGATCAGAATTTTTCTGTAGAGGCTGCAGAGATCCACAGCTCAGGTGGGAGAGTCGTTGGAAAGGAAAAAAGTTGGTCTACAAATCAAGGCTTTATGGAAGAGTGGCAAACGAAAGCCTGCGTTGAGAGAAAACGATAAGAGGTCCAGTTTGTAGTTTATCACCAGACATGTCAGGCACACAGCAGACATGTGGGAGAAGGTGCTCTGGTCAGATGAGACAAAAATTAGCTTCCCCCCCATTATTCTTTGTGAATAAGCTCTGGCTCAGACTGAATGGAGAGCATTTGTTGAACATTTGTTTTCAAGTCCTGCCACAAATTCTCAGTTAGATCTTGGCACAGCTTGCATTTTTATTCAACCCCTTTATTCTGACACCCCTAACTGAAACCCAGTTCAGCCAGCTTTCTTCAGGAGTCACCTGATTGGTAAATAAAGTCCACCTGTATGCAGTTATATATGTGGTGGAAAACTAACCCAGCACATCACCCTGGAAATTAAGACTAAAACAATTAATTTGATTAATCACGACTAATTGATTATAGAAGTAATCATCAACTAGTAATTGATAAATCAGTAAATGGAATGTTCAGACTCAAAAAAGGCCATTTGCTAAAAGAACAAGACACTCAGATCAGTAACTAAACCAATACTGTACAAAAAAAAATACATATTTTGCATTTAAACCTTCTTAGTTTATAGATATGTTCTTCCCAGAACTCCTGCAAGTGATATAGTTTTAGCTTCTCTTGGTTCAAATTCTGTATTAAACAACTTTTTCTCTCTAATTACTAATTAGTTAATTGAAAAAATAGTCAACAGATCAGCCCTGTACTGCAATAATGCAGAGTGGTTTATTTAAGTATTTATGCAGTTTTTTTTATTTACGGCAGTTACATATTCATCCTTTGCTAAAGAAAGACTGGCATTTCTTTTTAGGCAATAAAATGTTTTTGTTATTTAGAAAAAATAATTAAAATATTTGTTTATCTATATTTTTTAATATTTTTATTATTATATAAAATAAGCTTAAATGGTTCAAGGAAAAATCTGCAGAATGTTCCACTTTTAAATCCAATTAATCGTCAGAATAACTGACTACTAAAGTAAATACTATCCCCACAGTGAAACAAGGTGGTGGCAGCATCGCGATGTGTTGAAAACCAAATATATACTGCTTATGTGTCGGACCGCCACATAAAGTCCCAATAAAATCTGTTCAAGTTCTTGGTTCTGTGGTGATAAAATGTAAAAACATTTGAACCGTCGGGAACAAACGTAAAATCACCAGCCACCACAAGATGGCAGTATAGTGCTATCACTGCCCATCAAATCTCTTAATTGCATCCTTATCTCTTCAGGTGCGAATTTCCCATTTATTTTACATTCAACATAGTAATCAGTATAGAAGCGAGTTCTTGCAGCAGCTCACCTTTGGCTGCCATGTTGTCTCTGACCTGTTTTGCCCCCAGTGTCAGTGGGCCAGTGTTACACAAATTTGGAGCGGTGAGATTGTAGAGTTCACATGGGATGGGATGTGTGCATAATGGATTTGATACAAAGAGTTCTTTGGGAGGCTGGAATGCAGCATCGTCATGGAGTATTGAGTGCAGTGCCTGGATGTGCCTCCCAGGCTTTCTAAAACACACAGTTATTCACACACATTTCCTGCGGTTACACATGCATCCTCCCTGAGGACAAGGAGCCATTTTTCATAACTGTGTTTACGTGCGTTTTTGGCTCTGATAAATATTTTTGCTCTTATGAAACTGATAATTTCTAGATGTTAAAGGAGGAAGAACATATTCAGTTTTTTTTTTTTTTTTTTTTTTAAAGAAGCTGCATAACTTTGCAAGTGCTGTGTTCTGTGAAAACAGACTCTGTTCAGTATTTATTGCTTAGGACGCTATCTGATTTTGCTCCTCAGGTCCTCTCTCAGCGGCTGGTCGGTCGGGAGCCAGGAAGCAGCTCTGCAGGACGTCGACTACATCAGCTTCCTGTTCTCGACCCTGGCGGGCTTCTCGTCCGAACACCTCGCCGCTCTGCAGGATGATGAGACTGCCCTGCTGCCCTCCTCGCTCTCCCCCCTCTGCCTCTACCAAACGCCGCTGGAGCAGTTCACACACCACTGGGATGTTGTCGAGGTGCGAACTCTCCTCTCGCCAGTCGACTTCGTACACATAGTGAAACCGCCACGGATGCGGTTCTGAAAATTGTTAAGTTTTGATATTCTGGACACAGCTGTGGTCTTTCGGTCCCCCCTGGTCTCTTTCTGTCCCCCACAAAGAGCTCAGAGGAAGGAAGTTTTATCACTGCGCTCCTGCTGAGAGGGGACCCTTTATCATGTTGCGCAGGTTGGAGATGCGCGGTTATCAGGCGTAGTGGATATGCACAAATGGTAATGAGAGCCTGTGGCATGATGGTAGAGTGACATTTCTGCACAGAAATTACCACTAACCTAACTGCGCCCTGGGGCAAGTGTGTGTGAGCTGGTCGGGGGGGCTTATAATCACTAATTCAGCCCCCTCAATTAAAGCCTCAGATCCCTCTTCTCTCATCTTCCTGTCTGAGTCAATCACAGCCGAAGCAGGGGGCGGGGGACACGCAGTGGCAGCGTTACGGAACGGACCGTGTCAGGTCTGGTTCGGCTAATGAGACGGGATTGTTTTTAATGACGGGTGGGGGGAGGGGGGATGCCGACAGGTGCAGCGTTCAGACACGCAGGCTCTCGCACCTCAATTTGATAAAAGGTAATGAGAAATTTGATTTGGAGTTTCAAGTTAATGAAGAAAAGCAAAGTCTTATTTTTCACTCTTAAAAAGTTTGGCAGCAAGACGGCCTGAAATTAATTCAAACAGGTGGAGAGTAACGCAAGTTAAAGCTGGCCGTCATTAGGCAGCTGTTTAATTGTTCAAACATCATTACTCGATTCTTCTTTCCTGCAAACTTGGATGAATAGGAACAGCATGTTGGTTTTGGACATACAGTGGCTTTCAAAAGGCTACAAATCCAAAGAACATGATCAGTTGTTTTCAAAACTTTCGCAACTTAAAGGTGATAATTATCCAGTGACCTTCAAAAAAAAAAAAATGTAAGCAGGAAACCAGGCTGTCAGTGTATTCTTAAAAAGTCTCAATGTGTCTAAAATCAAGGCCTTAAAATGTCTTAAATTTGTTGAAGAAAATGTAAGTTGGTTTTACATATGACAATATAATTTTCAAGTTTTGATTTAACAATGCAGTGTGAAAGCGAACCGCTCCAGTAACAGGTGCTTAAATTTTGGTCCCCAATCAAATCGAGTGTATTGGACTATCTGGTGTGAAAACACCTAATGTCTACTTAATGTCTACTGTATACTGAACATTGTTGGCTCTACATTAGCAAAAATCCTCACTGTAAATGGTGTAAATATGTTTGATCCACAGGAGGTGTGTCACTCTCTGGAAACCATCGGATCAAAGTCGCAATGCTTTGACATTCTGCAAAATGGCATCTTCAGATACCTGGTAGGTGTTCAAATATCTGCTTTGTTACCATAAGAACAGTTCAGTTCAGTCTATGCCTGTTTATCTCGGTGTGCTCCGAATTTCTAATGACGACCTTTTTTTTTTCCTTTCTTTTTGTCTTAGATGAAGTTGGAGGTTGTTCCTGACAGCATGGCAGTCGGGCTGCTGAGAGCCGTTTCCAGACTATTAGACCTGTCCATCCTGCCCGCCGAGCAGGTGCTGCGTTTCCTGTCCCAGTGCTGCCTCAGCCTGCTGGTGCTGCTGGTCATCATGCAGCAGCACGCCCCCACTGAAACCAACCACAAAAGGTGCATTCTGGGGGACAAGACGGCAAGATTGCTGCTTAGAGAGATTCCCAGGGTTCCTATCACGGCTCATTTCGCAGTTCATTTCTGGAGTCTTGAGTGGCAAAACTTAGAAATACAGAAGTTCAGTAGTTAAAATATGGGATGGATGATTGGGATAGATAATATCATGTTCCACTTCTCACCAAACCTTAACTAGAGATCTGGACATTAAGTTACATTAGCAGACAGTTTTAAAGCCTCTTTGTCTTCAGGGAGGCAATCTGGAGTTCCTGTGTGACGGCACTCAGCAGCGTCCCTCGCCTGCTGCGGATCGTTCTGCAGTCGATGCACGTTGGAGACCTGAGTGCAGAGGAGCTGCCGCAGCTCGGCCAGATCCTCTCGATGCTGCTGCAGCACACGCCGCTGCACAACCAACTAATGGCCAACGCCGTGCTGCTGCAAGAGCTCATCCAGAATCTAACGGTAAACAATCTTGGCGCACCTGTTGAACTTACTGGTAGAGATGAAAGTTAGGGAGCAGACAGACTGTTTACGTTCTGCATATTTGTGTCTTTAGAGGTTTTTCCGGGGAGCGACCAGAGAGCAGTGGCTGACAGATTTGCTCTACTGTTACAGCGTCACCGTGGCTCACGGCTCCTCTGCACACCGTGGAAGCATGGGCCTCAGAGACATGTACTAACTCCATTCATTTAGCAGAGACGGAATCAAAAAGCTTTTTCTTTTTTTTTTTTTTACTCGTAGTTCACATAAACTTCACGTTTTGTTGTGCCTGTTCTGATTGTTTCCTCAAGTCTTTAATAAAGCGTAGAAAACCTTTGTTTAAAAAAATAGAATAAAGGAAAATTAAAATCAAAGGTAACCTCAGCTTTTTATTTTATCCGTCTTTTACATAGAGCTATAACATTCAATTTGATATTTAATTAATTTATAAAATGACGCAGCTCGGATAATGAAGGCCTAATTCAGACATGCATGTTTCTTTTGAAAGGGAAAACGTTTTAAGAACAGACCGATGTGTAGAGTGTGTGTGTGGACTGCTGCAGGTGGGCTATCTGTATGACCGGCTGTTGATAGACTACCTCATTCTCCGTAGCGAGGAAAGGTTATCTTGGTGTGTGTGTGTGTGACAGCAATGGAGACTGAGGGGGGCAGTGTGCATGCACTCCCCCCGTACTGGATGAAAGGTTATCTTTTACACACGCCATTTCTGTAGACTTAACCCCACCCTGTGAGGTCACGGCTCTGATGTCACATGACTTAATTTCAGAAAGCCCGGCACGTTGAGCCAACACTGTGTGCAGCAAAGTCTGACGAGGTGAGACTGACAGCCAGCTGAGAAAACAAGCCGCTGTGTTGCAGAAATATTCATAACCCTGCAAGTCTTCTACTGTTTGCCAGGTTCAATCCCAACTAATAAAATTGCACAACTTCAAATCTTCTAGCATCGAAGGTCTTCAACTTTAGGGCTGGTGTCCCTGCGGTCTCCGCACCCTTAAGAGTCTCAAATTTATGCATAAAAAAATGAGGAATCAAAATGTCTTAAATTTATTTGACATAGATGCAAATTGGCTTTAAATATATTAATCCCAAGTCTTAAGTTTTGTCACGGCAGAACTATTTAATCTCTATGACAGTGTACTAATGCCTTTGTAGATGGAAAGAAAAAAGTTTTTTGGTGGAAATTTACTCTTTTTGAAAAATTGTTAGGAAAAAAAACTCAGAAAATTTGGAAATTAATCTCTACAAAGCCCCAAGGGGGAAAAAAATAAATAAAAGTATATAATTTAAATATAAAGATTTTTATGATGGCATATTAGGGCCATTGTAGATATTTGAAAATTCAGAACATTTCCAAAAGTCAAAAAAGATGTAAAACACGCCTATCAAACAAGATAGTGGGGGGGGGGGGATTATTCAGATTTTCCAAAAATTAAATCTTCAAAAACCAAAAATTTGATTAATAGATTAAAATTGATTAATTACCTAGCCCTAAGGTGTCCCAGTCAAAGTTCAGTACTCATTTAAACTATATTGCAACGTCCTCCATACAACCTGCCCAGACATTTTAATGTTTAGATGAACCCCAAAAGCCTTGAAGCTGAAAAACAAAAAACATGCCATATCTTTTTTTTTTTAGATTTTTACTTCAAGATTACAGAAGCTATGTGGTAGTCTACCTCCAATAAAATACACTGAAATCTGTTTATCCAATGCACTGTTGGTAAACACAGTGTGTGTTCAGTGTTTGCCCCGTCCTCTCGTCCCCTGTCCTGCGCTCTGTGGTCTCAGGTGGTAGGAGTACAGCTTGGCTTGAGTCAAGGCGCCGGTCAGGTGAATGCAGTCTAAACCGCCCACTGAAACACAAGCAGAAGATCAACTTTAAGAGCCTCAAATGCGGTAAATAGTGGTTTGTGTGAGAATGTAAGCACTTACACTGACTCTGGGTGCGTAGGGGAACGTTCAGCAGGAGGTGAGGCTGAGAGCCCTGAAGCGAGCGTCCTCGTCTCGTCATAGAGTTGCCTGAAGGAAGGACATTGGGAGTTGGTTTCTAACCCCATCATTTCTGAATTCAGTGAGCCAAGGATGAATCATGACAGTGAGTCCTGTAAGACTGGTTCATCCAGCCCAGGTCCACACCTATGTCCTCCTGTCTTTATATGTGTACTGTCACATCTCAACAAATGTCAAAGGCCCTATAGCTCAGTGGTTAGAGCACTGGTCTTGTAAACCAGGGGTCGCGAGTTCAATCCTCGCTGGGGCCTAACTTTATCCTTTTCCAGTTAATACTGTCTGCGAACGCCTGACAAACGCCACACAGATATAGTTTGACAGATTTTGAGTCAGGGAGTGGCTGTGGCGCAGGGAGTAGAGCAAATGACCCATGTACTCAACACAGCTGTTGTGGGTTCAAGTCCCAGACCCTCACTCACAACTGGCCAATTATGAAATTGACCACCACAATTAGCTGATTTCAGAATGATGAGAAATGACTCAGGAAACCTGTAGTAGACCAGAGGAACTGTATAAAGAGGTCTCAACCGCAATGTACCTGCTGTAGGTCCAATTCCTGGATAATAGTGGCACAAAATCTTAAAGGTAACCTCTATTATGCTTCCTTGAACAGGTTAATGGGCAATACAAGAAGACCTGTTTATTCAATGAGAATTTAGCCTTTCAGAATGAGCTGTTTTATGGCCTTTTGTCACTTTATATCCAAATTAGCTGCAGCTGGCCCACGTCCCCCAAATCAACATTTACACTTTCACATGAAAATGGCTGCAAATAGATGTGCAATTATACCAACCATCTCTGAACATTAAACAAACATCTTTTCTGAATAGTAAGTCAACAATAAACTATTTTTTACAGTACATACAGAGATAAAAACAGCTGACCAAATGTGCTGGAACTCAGCTTGGGTTGCTAGGTGACGGGGCTGGGGTTGCTAGGTAACGGCGCAGTTCCTGTGGGATGTGACTTAACACTGGGACGTTTTTGAAATGACTTGTTTTCCAGAGCTTTTTAAGCACCTGGGCTGTTTTTAGAAACAGTTTGGACCCAAATTGAATAACAAAAAAGTGCAACATATGAATCCCCTTTCAAAAAAAACAGAAAAAAGAAAACAGGTCAAATGGTTTATTATTTTAAAGCGACCAGCATTAGTGTGTCAAACATCCTTCTGCTTCGTGGAAATGAAAAAGTGAGCAAATTCGCCTCATGAACATACGTATGTGTGAGTGCGTGTGTGTTGGATGGTGAGGCGTGTGTGTGGTGAGCGGAAAGCTCTACGCAGTCGTTTGACATTCCCCGTGACAGCGCTGAACTTTTCACAGTGCCAGGAACTGTCAGGTAGGGAGAAGGAGAGACAGAGGCAGAGAAAGGGGGAGGAAGACGATGAGAAGGGAGTGGTGGGGGGAACAGCCGGACCGAGGACCCTTTCAGTCCGTCTGAGGGTGGAGGGAGAGCGCGTGGCTTTGTGTGTGTTTCTGCCTGTCCTCCTATCATCACCTGGTGATGTGCGGTGAAGGTCGGGCCTGTCTGAGGGAGCGAAACCGCGGCAGAAAAACCCGGCTGATGGCGTCCAGATACGAACACTGGTACTTACACCTGAGAGGTTGTCGCTTTTCATCCAAACCCACAACTTCATTTTCACAGTACTACAGCAGCAGCAGCTATTTTTCTATTAAACTGACACCATTAACTTATTCATCAGCAATCAAACTGCAGAAAATATATCCAATATTTACCCATGACTGAAAAACCTCAGCTTAAAGCCAATGCAGCTGTTCGTTAGTATTTCCTCAGGAGAAATTCCTCAAAGTAAGACTGCTTCATACTTTCCAGGGAACATCTTTATGTAAACTCCTGAGTGCACCTTAACGCAACTATGAGTATATGTAGACAGGGAGGTAAAATCTATTTGTTTTTAAACAGTTGTTGAGTTGTTTCAGGCCTGGTTCTGGTGTTGATATAGAGTTATATGATAAAAGCTACTTGGAAATTAATTATTTTTACTCAAAATCAAAAAATAAAATTGCTGAGGGATCTAATAGTCTGTTAGGTAGAAAAATGAAAATATTAAAAACTAATTAAACAGTTTTTCAGAAGTCTGCATTTCATAATGGCCTATGAAAATTTAAAATCTTATCTCCATATTTTGAGGTATTTATTGCATTAATAAAAAGTGATGATAAGAAAGTATTTATCCTCTTTTAGGCAACTGAATGGCTGTGTCTACATGCCTCACAAACACAAAATCTGCTCTTAAAAAAACATACATGTTTGAAAATAGGCTTTGTCATGATACCAGAGGCTTAAAAAGAGTGATTCTTACCACTAATCTGCACAAAATAACTTTATTGAACCAAATTTTCAAATGTAATTATTTTTTATTCATGCTCTCATCAGAATCAGAATTCTTTTATTGTTATTGTGCAAGAAAGCACAACAAAATCTAAAGCCCTGGAACAAACTGAGCAGAAAAGAGCAAAAGTAATTCTGACGATACAGTCAGTTCTGTGGAGGTTCAAACTTCATTAATTTATTTTTAGGATGAATGAAAATCCTTCTCATAAGAAATGTTTCAAGATAACAAGTATGATATGATGAACTCAAATCTCTCCCTGCAGTCAATCCTGTAAGTAAATGAACGGCTGGAAGATGAGATACAAAGTTGAGATTTGATTAGATTGTTTTCATCACAAATTCCTTGTAAAGTATTCATAATCTTTGATTTTTGATCAGAAATTGTATGCAACCTAAATGCTTTTAATCTCTCCGGACCCGTCTCTGTGCTCTTTGGTCTTGATGCTGTTTTGTTTTCTAATTCCGATTGACAAATTTTATTTAGGGGTATCAAAGTAAGACTGCTCAATGCAATGCTTTCCACACTTTTCACAGAAATCACATAAAATTTCAATTACACATCATATTTTGTGGTTGTAACATGACAAGAGTTTTACGATGTTTTGCAGCATCCTGGTTCTCTTACCATAGATGCTCTGCAGCACAGAGCTTTTATTCGACGCAGGTTTGCCAAGCGCTGCTCTGTTTTCCACTTTTTTCCTTCCGGGGGTGCAGCTCGACTTGCTTGGCTCGACTTCTTCACAGGCCCTCACCTCTGTCCTCCTGCATGCACAGAACCTGAAATCAACCAAAAAAACCATCTCAGATGGCGTTCAAAGGCCCAAACGCTAGCGAGCCCCCACACCGACGCTCATGAAGCGTAAACAAAGTAAACAGTTTATTCAGAGCACTTAATAAGCAGCATGTATACAACTTAAATGTGAAAGTTGCAGAGAAACAGAGGGCCTCCTGCAGGGGACTGGCAGCCTCTAAGAGGAACACAGCAAGCGTAAGAAGGGGAGAGGGGCTGCTGGTAGCTATTAGCGCAGCCCTGCTGAACTTTTAGCCTCTTGTTAAATCTGTATGAAAGATTTAGATTATAGCCTTTCTGGTCTCATTCTCTCCCACGTTCTCTCCCCCACCGCTCTCCTGCTGATGGCATCCAGAGCAGTTAATGCTCAGGGTTGACGGGGTCGGTGTTACAGGAGGGAGAAGACACATGAGGGCACCACATGGCTTGTACAGTTAAAGCACGTTGACATTACCGAGATCCAACCCAGGTATGAGCCTCACCTCTTCCACGCTCGCTGGATGATCCGTGCGGCCTCGTTCCTCCTCACCTGCTCCTTCTCATGCTCCCTCCCACCAGGCTGCGTTTTCCTGCGGGGCCTTTTGTGATCTAGAGACGAGCTGCTCCTCAGTGATGGAGCTTGATGTCTGACCTCTGAACTTGGCTCTTTGTGGTTCTGGTGCTTGCGTGAAGAGTGTCCAGTCGTGGCAGGGTCTTTCTTTCTGCCGTCCCTTGAGTTCGCCACAGCTCGGTCTGCAGAGGAGGCCATTGCGGATGCAGCGGACGCGACAGAGGAAGACCGTTCTCCGGCAGCTTTGGCCGCTGTGGGAGGTGTAAGTTTAAGAGTGGGGGGTTCTCTGGAGCCGGCGGGAGACAGAAGCTTCTTCAGCCGGGTGTGCTGTGAGGCTTCGGGTGGAGAGCGGTCGCTCAGGGCAGAGCTGCAGCTCAAAGCTTCTTGTCGCTCAGCTGCAACACTTCTTCTGGAAATCTTGATCTTCTGGCCTGACAAGGCAAAAGTAAAAGTCAATTCAATAGCTCACTCAGAAAAATATGACTCAGTAGTCCTGTTTCCATCAAGGTATTTTAAGTAACGCAAAATTTGAAAAAAAAAAATATATATATATATATATATATATTTTTATTTAATTAGGATGGATTTTTTTTTATTGTGTCTGTCAAAATGACGGACAGCGAAAAGGTCTAGTGTAACCTCTGGGTGGAAAACTCTCATCCACTGGTGGATTTGTGTCTTACCAGAAGCACAAAACTCATCTTACATCTTGTTTTTTTTTTTTACAAACAAGCACAGTGTCAACTTCTGACGAAATTACATTTTACATGGCCTGGTTGATTCACTTCAAACCAGCAGATGGAAGCAAGCCTTTTCTCATTTTCTTTTCTGCGACATCTTTAAAATTCACTCAAAACTGGCATCACAATTTGATGGAAGCCTGGCTACAAATGCATATAATTTCTCTAATAAAGAAGTATGTTTTTATTATTATCATTATGTTGTAGTAGCACAGTTGAGTATTTCTTTGCCACCTTTATGCCTCCCCTCTTTGACCGTGGCGTGTTTCTTCGTGTCGATAGATGAATAGTTCATGGTTAGGTCTTCCACGATGTTCGTTAAGGAGAGCGCCTCCTGCTCTGCTCTCAGAAGCGAAACCCTTGGTTTGTCCGCACCGTCCGCTCCAACATGCTGTGTCGCGCCTCTCCTTCGCAGCTCTTCTTCTCTCTTCCTACAAGAAAAAAACAAAAAATGAATCGCAGCGACCGACAAGAAAGGTTGTGCTTAAAATGTGGAGATTTTGAAAAGAATTGTGATAATTAGCAATGCTAACAATGAAATGTGATTTGTTTTTTTATTGAATGAATATTGTTTTACAGCCTTTCCTTTCCTTCTAACCACTATTTAATTTTTCTGTAATCATTCAGCAACAGAGTGAGCACAGCTAAGAGAAACACCTACCTGTGAACCATAAGTGCTTAAACTACACATTTAAATTTTCTCACTTCATTAAGGCATTTATGAAGTGAGGAAATCAAAATAATAATAATTTGCTCCCTGTTTGAAAAAAAAAAAATCTACTAATTAAAACACAGGTGAGACTGGTGAGCAAATAACCAATGCCGAGCAAACTGGAGGCCAGAGACAGAGAGAAGATGCATCTGTTTACCTATGACAGAAAAAGAGACCGATGAGGAGACGGAAAACAAAGACTAAAACTACAATGAGGGACAAATAGGCAGGAAGAGACGCCGTCCTCTGGAAGAGTCAACAAATACATAGAAAGATAAATGGATTTCCAGTTGATTTTGTGTTAAGATTGACACAAGGGATGATGAAACTGCATCAATAGTTAGGAATCAGTGTACAGGTGGGGGCTGCTCAGAGAGAAAGTATCTTCAAATATGCTAAGTGTGTGTTGCTGTGCGCTCCTCTCTCACTTGGCTGCATCCTTGCGCAGCTGCTCGTGTCGCATGAGGAGCTGCTTCCTCTCCCTGAAGGCCTTTCGGACGGTGTAGCCCTTGTAGACGGCTTGAATGGTGGCAGCGGCGATGTCCTGGATGGCGGCGATGGACAGAGCGCCGTGCTCCAGCATGAACTGGGTCACCTCACTGTGCCCCCCCAGTAAAGCGTAGTCCAGAGGCGTATATCTGCGCAACAGAAGCAGCGTTAGTCATATAGCAGTCTGCCTGGCCTCGGCTCCAACGCCTCCCTCCTCACCTCTCCTCGGTGTGCTCCATCTGGTTGGGGAAGGCGTTGTAGCCCAGGAGCAGCTTCACAGCATCCAGGTACCCGTTGTTGCAGGACCAGTGAAGCGCAGTCCGCCCCTGTGCTCCCACAAAGAAGAAACTCGGTTCATATTACCTTCTTTGAACCCAAATCAAACACATGTGCAAGTGAATCCTCACCTCCTTGTCCTGTATATTTGGGTCAGCGTTGTTTTCCATCAGAACCGCCATGCATGTGATGTAACCACCGTATGCAGCACACTGCAACGGAGTGCGTCCTGCATGATCCTGCAGCAGGACACACATCGAGACAAAGAAACGCCTCATTCTATGCTTCGACTCAAACCTTTAGAAAAGCCAGACGTTCTTGTGATTGATCAACAAACCTTTACGCTTCTTGAAGATTTTTAGCAATATTTATTTGAACAGTAACTGCTTTCTTACTCTTTCCTTTCCAGTTTATGGCCCGTTTAAAACAGAAATAAAGTATCAGACCGTTTTAAGTTAGAAAAAGGATTTATTTTTTATTTGTTAGGCCTTCTGACTCTGAAGGCTTTATCAAAGGGTCCAAAGCCCAAGAGATAAACTATTAGTGTCTAAATGTAAAAGGCTGTCAAAACCTACATGGTTACTATTTCTTATTTTCTTATAAATACTAAAAATTATACTCTTTAACAGAAAATAGTAAATGTAGTTTGCATAAAATTTGGCATAAACAAAAAGATAAGTCATTTCCATGACTTCTACAAAAAGGTGCAGATAAATATTTTTAACCCAGTCTGTTTCTTTTCTCTTCAAGTCTCTAAGCGTCCACTGTGCCATCTACCATGATGGTTAGCTACACAAGGTGCACATAAATAGATTAAAATAGCTGCCAAAATCCAAAGAAAGCCACTATGACCCATTACTCAAGATCACTTTACAAGATTACGAGAAAGTCTGAATCATGGGAAGCTTAAATGACTCTAATCAAGGTCATTTACTTTCAAATAAAGACAGATGGCTAATCCTCAATAAGTGAAGAGTTTTCTTACTTTTGCCCTTTAAATTAGAGGAGGATAAAAGCAAATGAAACCTCATCTCAAATAAAATAAAACCCAATTAACCCATCATGCAGAGACCCCAGGTTGGGAATCGAAACCAGGACATTCTTGCTGCGAGGCAGCAGAGCTACCAACTGTGCCACTGTGCACTTAAAAAGTGACAAAAAAAAAGAACTCTTAAGTCTTCTTTTAATTTTTGAAATATTTCTATCAGCACCTGAACGTTGGGACTGATCCCGTTCTCCATCAGTATCTGGCAGACCTCGGCGTTCCCCCCCAAAGCTGCCCAGTGGAGAGCAGTGTGACCGTCCACATCAACCAGCTCCACGCAGGCAGAACCTACATTTATTTGTTTTGGAAATATAAAGAACAACAAAGTTAATAAAGGAGCAAAGCAGTTATGTTTTCCACAGTGACAAATACAGACAGTCTAGGTGCCCTGCAGGGATCCGTGTTAAAACACAAACCTCAGAGCATTTTATTGGGCGTTCCTGTAGTAGATTAACTCAAAGTGGTGCCTAATTGTAAAGTGGAAGGACAGGGATACATGGTTTTCAATATTAAGATACGGCATTATGCATCCTAAAAGTGTAGTATGCATATGTGTTCAGCCCCATTGACTCCCTAAATAAAACTCAGTTTAATAAACTATATTCATAAACTACATGAATGTAAATTAATCTCAGAATAAAGACAAACATAAAAAACTAAATACAGCACTTCTGAGGTTTACGTTAGTAAACAAACCGTGACTTGGACTACAAAATCTGTGTGAGAAATAAAAGTGGCGGATTTGCAAAGCTCTTTAGCCGAAAGTCCATGACTTTGTTTAGCAAGTCAGCAGCAAAAACATAATAGTTCAAAAAGTATAAACAGGAACAGAGAAAACTGAACGGACTGAAAAATTGACACTTTTACAATTTTGTCTACTGCTCAATGAAAGCATCAATATATTTGAAAGTACAGTTCCCATGTATAGCTTAATCATACAAATCAGACTTCTTTATGTGACTGGTCTCCTAAAGAGGCAAGTTACAAATGGGAATGATTTTCCAGAGCATCACTTGTGTTTGGGGGGATTTAATTGCAGAGACACAAAGTCATTGTCATACAGGTACTTAAAAATGCAAGCAATTGTGATTAAACTTTAAGTCCATATCACCCACTCCTCGTGTAAAATCAAAATAAGACACAACGATTTTTGTGGTTGTGATGTGCCAAAATGCGGAAAAGTTAGAGAAGTATAAATACAGTTTGCACGACGCCATAAAACTACATTTGCCAACATGTAAGAATCACACCCACCTTTGATGAGAGTGAGGATAACATCTTTGTATCCCATCTCACAGGCACGAAACAGCGGCGTGTGCTTCATGACGTCCAGGGAGTCGACTGTCGCTCCCTTCTCCAGCAGCAGCTTCACCGTGCTCACCTGGCCCGACAGGGAGGCCGCATGGAGCGCTGTTTGGACAACAATGATTTGAAAGTCTTAATTGACACAATAAACACCTTTGGGATGTGTGAATCACTTACTCCTGCTCACTGTATCGCGTGAAGAGCGTGATTCAGTGATTCAGGCTCCAGTCAGTTCTGTCGCTGTTCGCTTAGCATGACTCCAGCATGGATAAACTATTCCCAGCTGGTTAGACCAATGCGATGTTGGCATGGAGATTATGCGCATACACAGTATGTCATGTATGTCAAAGGGGAGGCCCAGCAGAACTCGGTTTGACCCAGTTCTGTGTTTTCCTTGATGCTATCCCGTCTGGTGTTATAATGCTTCTTAAGTCCTCTATAACTTCTGTACTGACTCCTCCATGTCTGGACCCTGCTGGCTCTAGTCAGCAGGGTGAAAAAACAACTGGGATATACGTGCCTTATTAATGAAGCACATTGTCTCTGTTCCAAATGTGATCTCTTGTTGGAATAACCTTGAGTCAGAACTGAACTGGGAGAAAAATCTGATGTCTTCTGTCTAAATATTTGATTATTAATAAGTATCTTTTAAGATTTTATCCCTGCAAATTTTTACAGGGATAAAAATTTACAGGGACAATGATGCACTGTAAAACATTTGAAGGTGGTTTAACTTGAAACTGAAAGCCCGCCTGCTGCCTTGAAAATTTAAGTCAACAAGAAAATTGTTTTGGTTTTAACTCAGAAATTAAAGTTCATGAAGTTGATTTAAGAACAAGAGACAAGTTGTCCAAACATTGTTTTTAAGTTTATTAATCTTGAATTGTGAGTTTCAACTTAATGAAATAATTATTTCACAATATGCAAGTAAAAACTGTGCTTACCTAGTTAGAGAGAACACATTTATCTATTGTTATCTATCTTTACATTCTTGTTTCAAATTGAATTAACAAAATTTCTGATCTCATAATGAATTTTATTAAACATCGCAATGAATTCAGTTCAAAAATATTTTGCGTGAACAGGACAATATCGTCAAGTTCAAAAATAAATATTTGCCTTACTAATGCACAAGAGTGAGATCAATGTAACACACTTCCATCTCACTCATGTAGCAACACAGGATACAAATATGCCGCTAAGCATTCTGGGAAATAGTTCCCACTCCTGTCTTTTTCTCCTTTCAATTTTTTAAGTGCTAACCTAAAAACTCCAAGAGTTAATATGTTAATAAAAAGTTAACTTAATTGTATGTTTATCTTTCACAAACTCACACATTTAGGTTCAAAATCTAAAACTCACTAAATTTATTTGACTTGAAGATAGTAGACACAACTAAAAGGGGCTCAAATGTTTTACAATGCATGAACTTGTCATTCTGACAACTCTAAGAAGAAGATCTCTGTAATTTTTGCTGGTCCTGTCCTTTCTCATATTTTCTGGCAAGATATTTGTACATTTAATAACTTTTCCCTCACTTCTGTAAATAAGTTGTTCGGATTCTCCTCTTATTCCCCTAATAAAACAAACCAATCATATATTATCAACCTAATTTTATTAGTTGATAATTGTAGTATTGTAGACATAAATTAAACTTTGATTCTCAATATTTAAAGAGGAACACTTATTAAAAAATATTAAAGCCATTAAGACAAGTTCTTATTTGTTTGTTTTCTATGTACTGTACACATTTCTATATATTTATGTTTGTTAGCATTTTTGTTTTGTTCTATGCTCTATGCTCATGATACTGATTTCGCTTTTTTTCAACCTCGTTATTATCAACAAAGTTTCTCACCGGTGCCGCCATACTTGTCGGCCATGTTGATGTCGATGCGAGGGACGAGGGTGAGCATGGTGCGGATGACGTCATCGCTTCCCTTCCCGGCGGCCCACATGAAGGCCGTCCGGCCCTCCAGGTCGGGCTCGTCTTTCACAGACGGGTGAGACAGAAACACGCCGACCGTCTCCTTCAAGCGCAGAGAAAGACAGCAGAAGTCTATTAACGGTGTTAAATGGACTCATTATGACACAAGAGGCAACAGAGAATAACAATTTGCCTTTGTTGGGAAAGATTTAACTCAGCTAATTTGGCTAAAGTAGTAGAAAACTCACAGCGTTGTTGCTCTGAGCCCCATAATGCAGCGGTGTCGCTCCTTGGCTGTCTGAAGGAATCGTCCCAGACGTGTTTCTCTCCAGCAGCAGATGGACAATTTTTGCATGTCCTAAAAAAAAAAATCAGTTTTCACATCAGGAGGAGATAAAGTTGGAGAGGTAGAGACATGAATCTGAGAAACTGAAATGATGGTTGAACCACACTGTCACACAAATCATTAAAACTCTATTAACAGTGGATCTCCAAAGTGTGAACATTCCTAGTAAAACGGCACAAAAGTTGAGATAATTTCAAAACATTGTTCACACTTTGCCACATTTATCCTTTACAACAAAACTGAAAACAAGCTAGTTAGGACAGGGGAAAATATTTTTAAAAATTTAGTTCTCCACAGTTATCTTCAGAAAAACCTGCAGCTTCAATATATATATATATCTATATATATATTTGGACAACTAGGAAACCGTACTGCTCCTCCAGTAAAGCCGTTGCGGGTTTGTATCTCTTGATGTTGAAATAAAAAAATCCCTCTTCATCTTCAGCTTCCTGTGGAAACTGACTGATTCAAGCTTTCCTCCACCCTGAAATAAACCTTAGTTTCATGTGAACAAAGGGAACCCTGGATCATAATGCTGCCAGAGTTTCCGTTTCTGTGTTGTTTTTGGATCTTCCTTCATGGAAATGTACAAATTGATCAAAATTTGTTTCATCAGAGCCTAACACACATTCTCCCACTGGAAGGTTTTTGCTAGTTCTTTAAGAAAAGGCTTCTGTCTAGCAACTCTACTCCTGAGTCCAGATATATGGAGATTATATGAGATTATTGTCACATGAGGAACACAATCAGTCCTTGTGAGAAATTCATGCAGCTCCTTCAGTTTCTTGGAAGCATCGCTGACCGGCTTCTGTCTTGACGTTTCATCAGTTCTGGGAAATGTCCAGTT
The DNA here is from genome assembly GCA_903066815.1 of Brachyrhaphis roseni. Lineage (NCBI taxonomy): Eukaryota > Metazoa > Chordata > Actinopteri > Cyprinodontiformes > Poeciliidae > Brachyrhaphis > Brachyrhaphis roseni. The sequence continues at coordinate 27,627 of CAEFZY010029804.1, forward strand.
TCTATAATGTCTCCACTATCTGCCACTTTACATATGGACCATATACTCTTCTCCTGACTGATACCTTTATGTAGTGAGATCTTTGATCCTTTCTGATTTCTGTGTGCTTTAACTAAAGGACTAGCTGAGATTTATTCCATGTTAAAAACATTCATTAAATTTTGGCAGGTGTGAAGTCAAGTAATCTGAATTCAGGTTGAATGCATTTATGTTGGGTTTTATTTTTACACTTCTTGCATCTATTAAATCCAGGAGAACCTGGGTCTGTATTGCCTTAGATTCATATTTTGTTGAACACAAATCTGTCTTTTTATCAGCATTGTGTGCATTTAGAAAGAAGGACAGCAAGACATGATTAAGGAAGGATGGATATAGAGCAGGAAGGAAAAACAAGGAAAGAAAGAAAGAAAGGACACATTTAAGAAATCACACAAAAGAGGAAGGAAGGAAAGGACACCAGAAAGAAATATAAAATAAAGGATGGGCACAAAGGAGGAATATATGAATGACACATGAAAGAAAAGATGGAAGGACACAAGGCAGGAGGGAATGATACAGAAACAAGAAAGGAGACAAATAAGGATGACAGGAAGAAGGGCAGAAGGTAACAAGGAAGGGAAGAACACAAGGAGATAAAGAAAGGACACATTTAAGGAACTCCACAAAGGAGGAAGGGAGCTAGGAATTGAGCAAGATAGGAAAGACACAAAGGAGGGAGGAAAGAAGGACACAAGGAAGCAAAACAGGTGACATAGAAGGAAGGAGAGTGAAGGACGATTTTTAGACAACAGTATCGGTAATGAGGCCTGGAAAATATATAGAAATATTAGATTCTTTCAAACTCTTATTCTGTTTTCCCGACTTAACCAGATCTGGAAAATACTTTGAGTGACGGGGAACCTGTGCAGCCCACTCACCCAGCAGCGCCGCCCAGTGCAGCGGCGTTCTGAAGAGGTTATCATAAGCCGTGACATTGCAACCCTCATAAGACGTTAACACCTCAACCACTGCCTCGTTTCCGTCGGCAACAGCAAAGTGCAAAGGCGTCCGACCCTCGTAATCCTGCCAGTTCAGCAGGGACTCAGTGGGTGCTGCTTCCTTTACACACAGACACAGACAGGCAGACTGATGAGTGAGGATGGCAGATTTAGACATGTGTGTGTGTGTGTGTTAGTGTGTACCAGTATGCAGCGGACAGTTTGCGTGGCGCTGGCCTCCTGACTGTGTGCAGCCCAGTGCAGAGGAATCTTGCCCTCGCTGTCCGGGATGCCGATGTTGGAATCGTGCTTGATGAGAAGGCGGACGTGCTCCCGTCGGTTATAAAATGCTGACCAGTGAAGAGCGGTTTGCTGTAAACAGGCAAAAAAAAAAAAAAAAAAAGGAGATAGACAGAGATGGATGAATGAGGCTGGAGGAGACAGAGGGATTGCTGTGGGGCTGAGGTTTCCACTTACGTTCAGAAAATTACTCCACTATGACACGGTCAGGAAATATGAAGGAACGTGCAACACAAAGCTTGTATTGAAGGCCCCGCAGCGGCCCAGAGATCCTAACCCAGATACTGACTCCATGACGGCTTCTGAGCTATTCTGAGATCTGCTGAAACCACTGTCATCTGACGCGATGATGCATATTGGATTATTACAAAACTAAATACTGATGTCAGATACACATCAGCTCCTGCAGACAGAGGGGACAGTGTGTTTGTGGTCTTATCAGGAAAACACAGAACAAAGACGCAGATTGTTGCATCGCTTGCCGTTGTGTGCGAGCGCGTTTCAAGGAAACTATCCTGAGCCGGTCAGTTATCTCTCCGCAGGTTATTGGTCAGACGCCTGGACCGGCTGCTTTCTAATTGAGAAATTACAGTGAGAAAGTATTCCTACCGCTTGAACTTTTTACATTTTATTCTACTACAGCACACTTCAGAGTATGGCATTGAGATTTTATGTCATGGACAAACACAGAGGAGTGTGTTAACATGAAAGGGAGGAAAAATTATAAATAGTTATCTAATTTTTTCCCAAATAAATTTCTGAAAGGCTTCGCATGCATCTACTATTTCATTCGTCTACAATTTCTTCATCCCACTGAGTCAACACTTTGGTCTGCTGCATCTTCAGCCGCAACTTTTGAGACATTTTTCCAGCGATGAACATCTAGGGACTAAAATCTGTTTCCATTCTTTCCTGCTTAACAGCTCAACCTCAGTTGGCTTAGATGACTATTTGTCTATTTTCTCAGTCTTGCCGCAGATTCCTAATTGGACTGGGCCGCTCAAATACATGAATACGCTTTGATCCGAACTATCCAGTTGTAGCTTTGTCTGGATGTCTAGGATGGTTGTCCTGATGGAAGAATAACCTGCATTCAGGCTCATGTCTTGTATTTTTTTCCAGGAATGCACAAGACTTAATTAGGTTCAATTCAATTCAGTTTATTTATATTGCGCCAATTTACAACAAATGCCATCTTGAGACACTTTACAAAACCAAAAAGTTGTTTCTGTTTCGATTGGAGAAACAGAAACAACTGGGGAGTGTTACAACTCCACACAGCACTTTGCATGTATGCCATTAAATCTACTTTCATGTGAACAGAGCAGCTTCTTCTACATCTGTGCTGTTTCCCCTGCATTGCTTCTGACAAACTGCGAACAGAACTTGCTATTGTCTTCTTTCAAAACTGAGTTCCCTCTTGCCACATTTCCCCAACGGCCAAATTCATAGAGCAACTGATTGGTAGTTGATCTTTTTGCAAGTTGTTCTGTCTCAACTGTGGATCTCTGCAGCTCCTCCAGAGTTACCATGGGCATCTTGGCTTCTTCTCTGGTTAAGGCTCTCTTTGCACAGGTTGTTAGTTTAGGTGTTTAGGTGTCTTAGTAGGTTTGGCATTGTGCCCTCACCAGATTGCGGGTGAAACAATTCTTTTAGAGATGTTGGGTTATTGTTTCATAATCTAACTCTCCTTAAACTTCCCCATAACTTTCTTCCTGACCTGTCTGCTGTGCTTCTTTGTCTTCATGATGCTGTTCTAGCAATCCACTGAACAGATGGGTACATAATCACATTTCAACAGGACGACTCAACTTACTTACTCTCAATTTGGGGACAATATGAGAGCAAAGGGCTCTGCATACAAATGCAACCCACACTATTCAGATTATGACTGTGAAACTTTTTTTCTTTCCACTTTAATTCTATTTGTTTTGGTCTGGCGCAGGAGGGGTTAGCAACCTTTTCCATTCGGAGAGCCACTTTTGCTCTCTGAATGCACTTTTGCTACTACAAAATAAAACTCGCCTAGAGCTGCAACAAATGACTTTCGAAATATGTACTACATAAAATGTTTTATTGTGAAAGATAAAAAAAATACACTAGAATGTATGTCTATATTCAGAATAAAATGAATCCTTTATTACAAAAGAAAAAATGTACAATGACGTGAGCCTTTTCATAAATATGAAAAATAAAGAAAGGCAGGTAGACTAGTTTGAATATAGTTATTTTAAAAAGTCTATTGTAGATATTCAAAGCACATTTGCACATGAACTTGCTGAAAAACTCCTGAATTGCTGCATTCATAATCAATTCCTTTTTGGTTTTGTAGGAACCACGGGTTGCAAACCGCTGGTCCAGGGCATCAAATCCTGATAAAATGCACTGAAGTTTACGGATGTAACTTGAAATAGATAGAGGCGGATGAATAGTTTTGCATGCGTGTGTGCGTCTGGATTATAGAACCTTATTTTTGTCCTGTGTGTCCACCTCTCCAGGCCCGATGTGTTTGAGCAGTAGGGCGAGGGCTTTGGGAGACGGGTGTCGCGTGGCCAGGTGGAGGGGGGTCATGCCCTCCAAATCCTTCTGCAGACAGTTGGCACGCCTGGACAGGAGCAACTTCAGGAAACGCACGTTGCCCTGCAAACACACCGCCAGGGTGAACCGTGCTGATAGGAATTTCAGAAATCAGCCATTCTTCTCAACAGCAGTCACGAACCGGCAGAGGTTTCACACACACTCACACACACACAGGGCTTTTTCAGCGGCGTCTGCTTCAATCCGCAGGTCATCCATCTCAGTCCCCTTCCTCCTGCCTCGCTACTGAGCGCTTGTGATGAGCTGTTAAACAGTAAACAGCAGCCACGTCTGCCTGTCATCCCCCTCCACATCATTATCACCCTCACTCCTGGCCTCTTTAACTACCGGGCCCCCTGGGTGATGCATCGCAGCGGAGTGCTCAGGCGACGGCGGCATGTCCACGCCGTGCGCACATGTGGCTGCGCTTTTGTATATTTGCCTTTCTGAGGATGCAAAGCCATAGTCTGACAGATCTATCTTGTGTGTGAGGATGCATCTCGACTGTGGAGGAGAGCGTGTGTGTTTGTGTGGGTATATGCGCGCGCGTGGTTGTGTGTGTGTGTAATCCTGTCCTCTCCATTCTCAGTCCAATTAGATCAGTAATCCCTGGTCTCTCTTGCTGTCTCAGCCACTTATTGATCAGATGTCAAAGAGACAGGGCTTCCCATCACTTGCATCCCCCAACTCACGCACACACACACACACATGCACACACTTCCCATCGCTGAGATCCTACCCAATAACCTATTACCTCCCATCTCTTCTTAACGATATGATGATCCTGCATCAAAAGTAGCGACATTAGTATTATTGTCACATGTAGCTGTGTTACAAAAGAGCATGTTCCTGTTTGTCTCTTAAGCATGATGTGGAATAACTCTTTACATATAAAAGCATGAGTTACACTGCAAAAACACAAAAGTATTTTTGGTCTAGTTTCTAGTGCAAATATCTTAGTGCACTTGAAATAAGACAAAACTAACTAACAAGTAAGTTTTCAGCAAGAAATAGGAGCTTTAATATTGATGGAGCGGTAAAAGACAATTTTTCCATATAATAAGAGTAAAACATCTTTTTTCACTGGCAGATTATTTCACTTATACTAGTACTTTTTCATCAATATTAAAGAGTTATTGACTTAAAACAAGTTCCTAGTTCTTGCTGAAACGTTACTTGTAAGTTATTTCAAGATATTTGCACTAGAATCTAGTTTGAAAATACTTTGTAAGGTTTTGTGCAGTGCAAAAACTCACAGCTGCAGTGTTTGTCCTTAATCATTATATATTAATCAATAATACCCCACATAAACCCTCAGGCTTTGGTGGCAGCCACTAGGGGGCACTAGCTCCCCACTTGAGCTCATTTAACTTCGCTTGGATTTTGATGGGCATCTTTTTTTGCCATATGTTTTACAAAATTTATAAAGAACATACAATGCATAAAACGGTAAATGCTTGAGTGTCTGTGGGCGTCAGTACCTTCTGTGCTGCCAGGTGCAGAGCGCTCCTCTGGCTGTCGTCCGTCTTGTTGACAGAGGCGCCGGCCTTCAGCAGAACCTCAGCGCAGTCCAGCCGGTCGGCCAGCACACAGTACATCAAGGGGGTGCGGCCAAACTGGTCCTCATGGTCCCTCAACTGGGGCTCCGCTACACACGCACAGTCAGAGTTAGTTATTCTGTGTTTGAAAGAATAAGTTTTACAAATTTACTAATTTCTGCTCCTTGTCAAAGTAGTTTTTAAATGCACTAAAACGTCTGCTTTCCTTCACAACCAGCTTCTCTTCACATCTACTCATTAAAATCGTGTAAAGAATGTGAATAAACATTTTTTTTAAATAAACATTTCACTTTTTAGGTTAATCTTGAAACTTTAATTATTAATTCTCTGGTATATAATATGATAAAGAGGCTCATCTTTCTCTTCTGCTCTTCGAAATGGAAAAGACCAGGATAAATCAGGAAACAAGAACATTTAAAAATATATTTTAAAAGTTTTATACAACTGAGACTTTGAAAAACATGGCTGGATGAACCTTTTTCTCCCAAACCAACACAAAACCTCTGACTTGATGCAATGTGATTTCCTGAGACAGAAACTTTTAAAACTGCTTTTAATAATTAACTGAGTTTAATGTACTGATTATTAACTACATTCAGAATGCATGTGTGATTAAATTGAAATTATTTTCTCTTTGGCGCTATGTAAATAAATTGAATTTAACTGGTTTCTCTCACAAAGGCCTGCAGAACCTTGTCACAGTGGATGTTACTGTGTGAACTATTTGAAATGTTGACATTTTAAATAAAAATCTGGTCACCTCCACCACGAAACGGAAAATGCTTGATTTGTTCTCCAGATAGAAAATCAACTGTCCTCTATCGGGATCCAGTAATACAGAAACCATGGACCCACAGAGCCTCTTAATAACATTAGCATACAGAATTACAGAAATATAAGCAATGCATTTACATATAAAAGCAATAGGAAAAGCTACTTTCTGCAGTTAATCTTTTTGATTTGATAGATTTTAAATAATGAGGCTGTGCTTTGTTTCAGAAATGTGAACTCAACTCACCTTGCACTCAATAAAGTATATTTTTCACTTGTGTAGGGTCTATTTTATTAGAAGTAGAAATTAAATGATTGTGACATGTTGAATTTCACAATATACAAAGTATGTTTCTATGTATTACATTGCATTCTGTAGGAAGGAGGAGAAAATGGACTAAAAAGTGTGCTGATCTACACAGATTGTAGAAGAAACCCCTTGCTCCTTTCTCTACATGTAATTGCATAAGGCCAAGTGCTGATTTTTAAAATGTACCTAAATTAAATGTTGGACTGTTTTACATCCTTCATTTGTCATGTTTAAGGCTTTTTTCTCATCTTCAGCAAGTGTGCTACTACTGTCAGAGTGTACTGTAGCAGAGGGAGCTGCTGATGAACGCCAGCGTGTGTCTGACCTGTGATGAGTTTGACGAGGGCGCTTCTATCTCCGTTGACAGCAGCCGCATGAACCTGCGAGCCGGGGGAAGCTGATCCTGGGCTGGGCGTCGCTGAGGCCTGCAACAAAAACACACTGAAGGTCACAACTCAACCTAAAGCAACATACGCTTACTTATCAAGAGGGCAACATAATGAGCCGAGACAGCTTCCTGTCTGTCCTCGTTGCTCTGAGCAACACAAATAGCTCTCTATAAAGATGGCTTGCATTAAATAAGACAAACTTAGGAGAGTAAAAATGACAGAAATTTTAGAGGAAAAACATTGATTTAGCAAACCTGGAGGTGAAGAGGTTGATTTGCATTTTTTTCCTGTAGTACAAATGAAATAAAAGCCACAGAGGAGTCTAAAGTATATTTAAAAATCACTTCTGACACTGCTGTAAAAATTTTATAAGCTAGTGAGGCAACAATTAAATTAAAACTAACACTAATACTACATATATAATTAATTGAAACAATTTTTTTAAACGGCACACATGGCAAAAAACACTAAATCTGCACATTTCTCCAAGTTGAAGAAAAGTCAAAATGGAAACTGGTCAATGAAAAAGCAAAATTAGAAGAGGCAAATTAACAGCATAACACAAATACACAAATAATATTGTACAGTTATCAAAAATAGCATAATCAGATTAAAAGAAATGAGTAGAATATTTTTAGAAAGGATACAAGATATGCATATTTGTACATATAAACCATTTACAATAAATTATAAAAATCAAGACGAATGTAAAGTGATGGTTATAAAGTGTTAACAGCAGCTGGGAAGGATCTGCGATAACGCTCCTTTGTGCACCTAGGATGCAGCAGTCTGTCACTAAAGGAGCTTTCCAGTTGAGCAACAACGTCATGCATGTGCAGAATACATTATTACATTTAGACATTTATTTAATTTCCCCTTGGGATCAATAAAGTATTTTTGAATTTGAATTGAATTTGTCCAAAAGTGATGTTACTTTAACTAGATTTCTTCTGTCTCCCACCAAGGGGTCATCTTAGGACATCCTGTAAGAATGAAGAACTGATGACGGCTCTTCTAAAGATAACAACCAATGCATGTGGCTCAAATTTCCCAAAAACTTTGTGGAAGAATAAATTGTAGTCTGCTAAGACCAAACTGGAAATTTTGGGACACAATTCTTAAAGAAAAACTGCACATGTCGAAAACAACACCTACCATGACAGATGAGGGTGGTGACATCACGAGTACGGATGAAATTAAATGAACAATTCCAACTATCAGTCAGTTTTGATCCAAAACCTTTAGGTGGGAGTTAATTTTTTCAGTATCGTGGTGAATGCAGGTATACATCCAAACCAACAAAAAAATAACTTCACAGGAGAAAATTAGTTTTCTAATCTTTAGACCTAATCTGAGAGAAAATCTGTAGGATGACAAGAACAGGGGCTGTGGAGAAGAGACATCTTCACAATCTGACAGATTAGGAGAACATCAGGAAGCTAGAGCGGGCAAATATTTTATTAAATAGAAGAAGACTGAACGCTGAAATTAAATGTAAAGGTGTTTCAGCAGAGATTTAGTGTAAGAGTGCAGACACTTATGTGGCTAGACTACTGCAGTTCTTTTAATTTTTTTTAATACTTTTGCCCAAAACAGATTTTCCAGGTTTAATTATTTACAGATTAAAGATATCTGTTAAATTACAAAGCCAGAATTTTTTACACATTTTAAACCATTTGAGATTCCTAAAGCATACCTCGACACACACACACTCCCCCACACACAAAAAAAATTCCAATAACTGAAGGCGTAAAGTGTGTGTGTGGGGGTGTGTGTGCATGTGTGTGTGTGCGCACGCTGATACATGTATGCTGGATGTCTCCTCCTGCTGAGGGGGTTAAATCTCTTCCTGGCCCCACTTAACCAGAACCCAGTGAAAGCTGGGTAATCTGCAGACAGGAAGCAGGTGGGGATGGGGGGACCCTGTGTGAGCATGTAGGAGGGGGGTCTCTCTTCATGTCTTATTCATGTCTCATTAATACTGCAGCAAGCCTGGATGTGTTTGTGTGTATGTGTGTCGGGTTGGGAGACGTGGGGATGAGCCCTGCGGGGCAAAACAGAGAAATCAATTATTGCCCCTAAACACATAAACGCTCGAGGCACGAACTCCTGGTTACAATGAGAGAATTTTTCCAAAACATTTTCATCACTGTGTCTAGAAACAGATCTGATTTAACACTGGAGATGCACCAATCAAACGATCAGAGAGAGGAATCTGGCAATTTTCCCTTTAAGGGCTCAGATCCCCAATCACATCTGAAAAGAATATTTACATTTCCACTAATGGCACCAACTAAGATGGACTTTGAACAACCTTAGAAATCAGATGAAGGTAAGTGGCATATACTCTGAGGTAATTCTGGAACCTCTTTGTGCTGGACACAGAACAACTGCATCTACTCACGTCTAAAGAACAGCGTTTTTCTTTTCTGTGGTTTAGTCCTTATAAAAAAAACAAATCGAAATCAATAAGAAAATTTGAAATCAGCAAAGAAACTCCTGATCACTGCCTTTCCATTTTATATATGGAAGGATAGATGAATGGATGGACAGATGGATGAAGCTTTTATGTAAATACCACCATTAAAAAAACCTGGTTGGAGATTTTTATTTTTAAACTCAGATGTTTATTTTGTACACAACAGAACTAAGCATAAAGTCCTTTCCCCCACCTTTTCTACACTACTCAACACTTTTTAGGACCAGGAATTGTCAAAGAAATGATGAAAATCCTCCAGGTTGCTGCTCTATTTTCCACTCTTCCTCCCTCTGGTCACCTCATAAACAGCGCTCATGTAGACACTGCGTGCAGCATGGCAATTACTTGTCATGCTTCTTGCTTTCTCACGCTCCGCTAAGAGGTGGTAGGGACCTAACCCAGGGAACATCTCTGTGTGTGAAAAAGGGGGTTAGGCAGAAAAGAAATGGAAGATGCAGCACCATAAAGGTGTGTGTGTGATTATGTCGCTGCGTGAGTGCTTGGAACATGTGCCGCGTCATGGAAAGTGATCTTCCGTGAGAGGCAGAGAGTTTTTACGGCCACTTCACCAAAATTAACCACAAGCTTCTCTAAACATCTCTAATTAACAACGATTGCTCAGACAGAAGTGTGCACATACACGCATGCAGCTTTCAATTACTAATATTAAACATGTGCAGAAAGAGCAGACATTTTACAAAGAGCTTTACTAGATTTGATGTTAAAATCATGTTACTAAGACTTTGTTTCTCCTTGTAGTCTGAACTTTTCTTGCATGAAAATTTTTCCCTCACTCAAATTTTTCCACATTTCTTTCCACTTTAAACTACAACCACTTAGGTATTTTACAGCATGTTGACTAATACAACTTCGACCACTGTTATGAAATGGGAGGGAAATGATACAAGGTAAATCTTTTAAAAAAAAAAAATCTGAAAAGTGTGCCATGCATTTGGACTCAGCCCCCCTGAGTCATTTATTTGTAGACTGTTATTATGCTGCAGTTACAGCTGCAAGTATTTTGGGGCTTATTTCTGGCCACTTTGCACTCAAAGACACAGCAATGTTTGCCCACTCTTCTTTGCAAAATAGCTTAAGCTTGGATGGAGAGTGTTTTTGAACAGCAATTCTCATGCCTTGACACAGATTCTCAATTGGATTTAGGTCTGAACTTTGACTAAGCCATTTAATCAAATGAAAGTGCTTTAATTTCAACCATTCCACTCCAGTCATATGCTGGCTTTTCTCCAGTTTTGCCTGAGTTATTTGTTTGTGACAACTGTGTCTGAGTTGAATAATAGTTTTCTCGCAGCATGCTGATGTTACTGCCACGTTTTACTTTGAGGATGCTGTGTCCATGGTGATGTGCTGTGTCATATTTTAAAGCAAACCAAAAAAAGAGCTTCTGTCGGGCTTTTTTTCAGAAATAGCCTTCTTCTTCACACTCTCCTGCCTTCACATTTCCACCTGAGCTGTGGAGTTCTGCATCTCCTCCATAACTATCATGGGCATTTTTGCTGATATTATGATTAATGTTTTTTTTGACATACATAGATAGTAATCTTGCCATTGCATGTATTTTTTTTTACCAATGTGCGGACCTTCAGCATGTTTTGGTATACTACATAAGACATGTTTTGTGAATTGGTACTCTACAGATAAACTTAATTGAATTGAATATGAATTAAGATCTTTGCAGTGCTACCAGAATAAAGTGGGGCTCAATTCAAAAACAAAAAGCCCTTTTATAATTTTTTATTTGTTAAAAAAAAAAACCCTGCATCATTATTATTCTTCCACTCTACTTTTTTTTTTTGACTACTTTGTGTTCGTCAATCTCCTAAAATCCCAATAAGATCCATTGGTTTTTATGGTTGTAGCATGACAAAATGAGGAAAAGTTCAAGAGTTCTGAATAGTTTTGCAACCCACTGTGTTCTGATTCTTCTTTACATTTTTCAAGTGAACCTGAAAGGCTCCAGCTGCTGCAGGAATAAAGCAAATTGATTATGAATAATCTTAAAAGCAAAAAAATAAATAAATAAATACAAAATCATAATATGGCCGAAAAGTGACACAAGAGGGACGAGTCAATATCCGAATCCGTGTGTGGGACATTCATGACCGCCATATGCAGCCAGTTATAGTTTCATGAGAAACGCAGTGCTTTGGAAACACCCACCGCGCGTCCAAATTTGGCTAAAAAGGCTTTTTGAGATGCAGTGTCTGCAGTCAAACAAAGGAGGGTGTAAAAACAACACAAGTTCCCGTTGAGAGGTTTGGAGTGGTCTCATTTAGCTATTCATACGAGTTCCTCAGGGAGCGCTTGGCTTGTTAATAGGAAGACAATAACTCAGAGTAAACCATCGATCAGTGGCTGAGGTCCTGACCAAGTGATTGTGCATCTGTATGAGTATCGACTCATGCTGATGCTGACATTATTTAGTCTTTATTCATATTCTACCTCATATAACCAAAGTGACTTTAACAAAGAATCCAGACGCTTCCCTGAGACCTTTCAGCAACACTACAGGTGTGCGGCACACAAACACGCTGCAGCCTGTACATGCACACAGACCCTAACCAGCACGTCAATAGGTGCTATTGAGACGAGAAGGTAAAGAAACCAGAGTGTGCGTTTGTGCAGGGTGGTTTTTTTTCATGGCTGTCCATCACTGTGAAGGTGTCTGCTTTTGACAGAAGACAGCTCTGACATGCTGGGTAAAAACAGGGGGGAACTACACAACGCTAAGCCCACACACACCCACACGCAGGTTTTTACAGATTATAACATACAGATTTACAGTTTGAGTCATAACAGAGTGTTTAAGTTCTTAGTCAACGTGGGGCCATTATATCCCTGTCTAGGCCACCTACATGCCCCTCTGTGTGTTTCAGAATGAGTCTGTATGTTTCAGATAAAAAGATATACGCTGCAGGAAACAAGCCTGGGTTTTGACTGACAGCTAAAGAGGTAGGAGGAAGGATAATATCAGTCCAGAGGGATGTCCAATCTCCGAAGCCCCATTTCTGGGGGACTCTCCGGATCCCTGAAGACCAATGAGCCAGCTCCCTCGACTGGTTGGGGGCCGAGCCCCGGGGGCACAGCGGGGCCAATCAGCAGGAGGCAAGAGGACTGAGTGACATATAGATCTGCTAATTTACATCATTACCAGAATGCATCCTGACAAATGAGCCCCCGGGGCGCGAGCCAATCACCTGGGAGAGTAATGCAATTAGGCGGGACTACAGCTGTCAATCTCACAGCCACGGGGGTCAGTTTGTGATGCCTGTGGTTACAACAGGCCTGCCTGCTGTCTGATTATTAACATATAAAACACATATAAACATAAAGCTCCAGTCAGAAGTTTACATGCACTCTGCATCAGCATAAATATGATATTTAATTGGAACTTTTAACGATTTATTTGAACTGTTCTTTATCCATGACAGAGTAAACAACTTAAAATATTTTTTTTTATTTTATGTGTTTTTTTTATGTTGAAAAACGTTGAACTGTACCCATAAGCCTGTCGCAATAATCAATTAATCATTCAATATTATTTTGACATTGTGTGATATTGATATCACGTCTATTTTGAAATATATTATTGATTTATTGTCCAGCCCTGGAAGTGACTGTGTCATTCATGCTGATGATGAAAGCCTGTAAACTCGTGCCACTAATCTGAGCGCATTCAGATTAGATGACCATGTTTGAAGTGTTGGCTTTCGACTGGTTAGGCAGCAGTCCAAAAAGGATATGCTGTGTTTGACTTCACAAAGATTAGCTTGTGTTGCTCAAGAACAAACAGCAGAGTTAAAGCGTGAATATTTGCAAACACCTGGGTGTTGTTTGTGCCTATTTGCCATATGGTAAAGCCGGCTAAGAAGTAGTGTTAAACTCTGTGCAAAAGAAACTAAAAGGACAGAGGAGTGTTTTCTGCATTTGACTGGCATGTTTTAGTGTCATCAGATGTTATTATATCATACTGTTGCACTGCGCTGAGTCAGAAGGGTTGTGTCCAGCATGCAGTTCATGGTTTAAGTTAGTGCTTTGCTTGTGTGTGTCTCCAGCTTGGGCCTAAGAATGGTAGAAGAATGCAATTTCTTAAGAAACTTCTACCAAACATGTTCAGATAGAGTCCTTCTCACCTTGTCTGTGCAGTTCAGCCAGACACTCTGAAAGTAAGAGAGTTGGTGCGTTTCGTGTCATCGCATTATACCACTAATGAGACACCTCCAGGAGGGAGGAGAGGGGGAGACAGCAGTGCAGGCAGTAAAATGAAGAAATGAAGGAAATACTGAAGAGAAGTGGAGAGAACATGAATCGGGGGGCTGGGAGACAGATAGACCAGCTTGGGGACTTTTTCCTCTCTCCTCCTCCATCCTCATTCGCCCCTACACCTCCAAGTCTAATTGGACTAAAACTGTGATCTAATTAAATGGCCAATTAAAGTGCAGAGAGCAATGTGCCCACTGGCGAATCAGAGGACGAGGACGTAATCAAATGGAAAAACAAACAGAAAAAGAAATCAATGGAAGTGATGAAAAATGGGAAAAAAGGAGGAAAAAAACAGAAAAAGAAACAATCAAAGTGATGGAGGGTTTTACTACTTAAAATAACTCCTCAACAAAAAAAATCAAGTGCAGAGGTTTGACAGCGGTCAGCAAAAATAACGTTTCAAATGTTCTGTTTTATTAAAATGTTTCGTTTTTCAACATAAACTACAAGATAGCTCCTAAAATGTCTTAATAAATAACAAATGGTGCAAAGCTAAACTGCCTGTTTATCATTTATTTTTAATATCCGCATTTTAGTTTCTGAAACCAAAATTGAATCATAACTAGTCATGTTAATAATGTCTTATATTTGTGAAAATGTGTATGAAAAATAAAAATGGAAACAGAGCTAACAGCACTATGAACGGTGCTTCAGTGTTTATCCACATTTGAATTTGTCTATGCAAAATAGCTGCGGTTCAGTTAGACTGAGCATCAAACATAACATCGAGTTTCAAGTCTTGCAACAGAAAGCAACCAGTCTGGACTTTGACTGGTCCATTCCATTGTAGCGTTGTCTATACGTCAAGAGTCATTGTCTTGCTGAAAGGTGAGCTAAGTGTGTTTCAGCACATGAATACAGTTTGTTGAAAACTTCAAATCCCAAATGAAATAATTCAAAGTTTATGTGCTGGTGAGAATGTGACAAAATGTGAAATAGTTCAAATCAAGAAACAGTCACTGAACACTTAATCCAAGGCACTGCACATCAAAATCTGTCTTTTATCATGGGCAATTAGAAATTAATCTAAATGTGTACATCTGTTAAAACACATGGAAACTAAAACTAATGTAAGAAATAATTATGAATAACACAATATTTATTTGTCCTACTTCAAATTTACATTACTTTGCTTTCTAATGCAAAAAATCCCAGGATAGAAATTTTTGACTAATGATTTGAGCAGGTCAGTGGTTTGTTTTCTCCTCCTCAGAGGGAGCTGACTCTTCCTCTCTCCATCTGTGACTATGTCCCACACTGGGAACCCCCCCTATGGGCAGCTTTAGCACATCAAATATTAATGCTGGGATTCAATTCAACATCTAATCTCCTTAACAGTTAGGGAGATGCAGCACCCACAATTAGCTTTGTTACACATGGCCTCTACAGTCTTAACTCCTGAGGGGTAATTACAAACTGGAGACCAACATATATACAAACAATGAGTATAAAGGAAAGATTCTGGGATTTGAATGTGCGAAGCTGCTTTAGGGTTTTGGATTCTTACCATATCTTTGCTGAGGGGGGACACTTTGGAGGATTCTTCCCAGTGGGTCTAAAGACACATCCAGGTCTCCTACCTGGTCTGATCCTGGCTCCTGGCAGAGCAAAGAAAGAGACTCACTCACGCTGAGACCGACCCACCTGTCCACACAAATAACTGCCAGTAAAAATCATCATCCTTACGTGCTGATGACAGACGTAAGGATGAGAGAGACTATTAGTTTTTATACTTGATCTTATCAGATGTGCCTTACCGGCATCAGGATATGCAGAGGTTTTAAAATGTTCCAGCCAAACTTTTTCTTGTTCTGTTCTTATAATTTTAAGTCTTTTCTGGTTTCTCAATTGTTTTTTTTTGTTTTTGTTTTTTTTTTAAATGATAATTTGTAGCACAGAATATTAAAGCTGCAGTATGTTTTTTTTTTTTTTTTTTTTT
This sequence comes from Brachyrhaphis roseni, assembly GCA_903066815.1. Classification (NCBI taxonomy): domain Eukaryota; kingdom Metazoa; phylum Chordata; class Actinopteri; order Cyprinodontiformes; family Poeciliidae; genus Brachyrhaphis; species Brachyrhaphis roseni. The sequence goes on from CAEFZY010029804.1 coordinate 43,212, forward strand.
ACATATTTGTTAAAACTGTCACCAGGTCATGACAGTTTTTTATGAGACAAATAATCTGTGAAAAGATCAATCTCCTCCATGTCCTCCTCAGTTATTATTGCCATCTGAAGAAATGCACCAAGAACAACCAATCAGAGCTAGGAGGAAGGGCTTAGCGCTGTCAATCCACTCAGTGTACTCGCTGTTCAATGTGCTAATGGTGGAGAAACAATTTACCTTTACAGGAAAACTGTTTATCCATCGTCATCGGTGGCTATGCTAACTAGCCTAGCATTCACAACAGTCTCTGCTATCAGGGAGAAGTTGAAGGGTAATAGAGGGGGAGCAGACATGCCAGGGTGATTGACAGCGCTAAGACCCTCCTCTCTCTGATTAGTTGTTACAAGTTTAGCACAGCGACAAGGCAGAGGAGCACAATGTTTTTACAGACTATCTGATACCATACTGTCATGACAGAGTGACAGTCTCAACATGTGTAAAAAACTAATTTTATAAAAGTTACATACTGTAGCTTTTATAAAATTAACATAGTTATAACATAGTCATAACATAGTTATGACTATGTTATGACCAACATCATCTACTAACGTGACAGTTGTCCTGTAAAAAGTCACTGACTTCAGAAGCAGAGAGGCCTACTACTTAATATGCTAAAATCAGCTTGCTATATCTATAAAAAGCAAAACAACAAAAATATATGAAATTGTGCGCCATAAGGACCTAAAAGTAAAATTACATTTAATGGATATTTCTTATATATTTTTGCTGGAGTCTATATATCAAAATCAATACTTACTATGGGGATAAATACTTACTATACTATAAACAAACTCAAAGCTACAAACATATTATAGATAGCACAATTACAACCTTATCAGTATGTGTATTATTTCAGTATGTGTTGCTTCTCTACTCAAAATAAAAGCATTTAGATCATGATATTTCTATTTAGAATCTGTGTTAATAAATAAGCAAATAAGTGGTAGTGGAATGTTTTTTGCATTGAGTGAGTTTAAAATAACAAAAATTACAATTAAACTTTATATATGCAGTTGGAAGGAATTAGAATAAACCATTTAGGCTTATTTGGGATTTCTTCGTTTTTGTCTTTTTATTTATTTATTTTTGTCACACCTAATGTTTCAGATCTTCAAAGTAATGTTAACACAAACATAACTCTGAGTACATTTTTAAACACTGTCTTTAAATGAGGGTTTCATATATAAAGGGGGTAAAAGTTGTGTTGCACACAGATGTGGGAATAGCAAACCTCTAACTACAATGATGCAACTCTCCTGTGTTTCGCGAAATACATTTTTCGTACTAATAATATGGTTCATCACAGCCTAAGATTAAAACCACTCGAAATGTTGATAATGCATCATGCCAGTTTAGTCCTGTTTGTAGTCATATTTACCTTCTGAATCCTTTTTTCTCAGACAAAACTCTTCAGAAAGTTTTCCTCTCAGGCGTCCCGTTGGATCAACGATGTAAACACTACAACTCCCGTTACAGCGCTACAGCAAAATTCACTCGCCATGTTTTGAGTTCTCTCCGATGTGGATAGCGCTTGTTAAGCAACGTGGCTAAAACTACATTACCCAGAAAGCCTAGCGATAACCAGGAAGTGCGGCTCGGGTTTCCGTGGTCACCCTGAGTTCTGTTCGCCGTTTGTTTCCTGCTACAGAGAAGAACGGCGTCGAGATTGACCGGGAAGGCTGAACGACACCACCTCCTCCAATAACCACAACATACAATGAAACTGTTCGCAATATCTCCATCTCTGGATATCCGTTTCGCCGCTGTTATATTGCTGGTAAGCGTCTTTTTTTGCAGCCGGAGACAGTACGGTTACTAACAGTTGGCGCTAATGTTAGCTAAATTCTGCTCGCTGGTCAACTGTACTCCCATTAAAAGCTTGAATTCATGTTAAAATATAAGAGGCGTGTTTATTAAAATTTAAAATGTGGTGATAAAGTTGAAATTTTGATCAATTTTGCTGAATGAGCAATAGACTAGTTAGCAGTAGGTGCTACCTACTCTTATCTATTAATTTCAGTGAAGTCATTGCTAATTGCTAGCACGGTTTTTGAAGCTTATTGTTTGCCCTACTGTTTGGGCGGGTTAAGCATTTTGTCTTGTTTTACTGCACAACGTTATTGTCGTACTTTTCCTGTCGCTATATGTGTGTCTTTGAATGATGCTTGCCGGTTGGTAAATTCCTCTGTTGTGGCTCATTCTCATTGGCCGACAACCCGGAACTAAAGGGAAGCTTAGTTTGGCCCTGAAATGAAAACTTCTCTCTGATCTGCAGAGACATTTGGTTTGATGGGTTTAACCACGGCGAATGTGGCAGTTTGTGGGTCTGCAGGTGTCACATAGCATTCTGTGAAGGCAGAAGCGATCAGCAATGAAATTACACAGTTTTGAAATAAATTGTTGTCAGTTAGTTATAGCAGTTTTGCAACTTGTGGCTCCTAATAACCTGAATATTAAATGATACAGAAATGGGGAGATAATTTTATTATAAAGGCATCCGGAATGCAAGTTTTATGAGTTATTTATGATTTGTAGTATGTTTACATTGAATTTTAAAAATGACACTAATGGGGAAAAAAAATCACACTTCTGCCTTTTATTTCAGTTAGCTGCAAAATGATTAATTTGACTTTGACGTAGATTATCCATTATTATGTTTATTGTTTTTCCGAGTTGAATATTCTAATTAGAAGCCTGCATGTCTCAAAACCTGAAAAATGTTTGTAGAAAATGTTATTAGTTCTAAAGTTTAAACATAAAAATAAACTGACTTTGGTTCTTTAGTTTAATTAAAAAACGGGTCTAAATCTGCTCTAAGCAGAGTAACACTTAGATTTTAACAAGCTATTATTAGCTGGCTAATTAACCTGCACTCAGCTGATTTACAGACATGCTGCTCTTGGCATCCCTTTGCTAGTTTTACAAAAGAGTAAGAGGTAGAATATTCAGATACACAAATAACTTTTTCTTGTAAGACAAGAAAAGTATAGGTGTTTTATTTATTGTTTTTTCTTTCTCAATTATCTGATTAGCAGTATGCAGCAGCAGGTGGGGGAGATACATTAATGTATGTTTTTGACAGCTAAAGAAACCCCGAGCTCACTGACCCATTTCTCTGACATCCAATTATAAAGACTTTTAAGCTGTAGGAACAATATGACGCAAAATTATAGTGGTTTTGAAACTGCAACTTTTTACAACCTTGGTGTGCTTTCATACCCAATAAGAACCTGTGGGTAGATCATAGAAACCAGATTAGATATCAATTATTAGCGAAGGAGTAATTTGAGTCTTCCTTTTAATACCATAGTCTTATGGAAATGACAGTGGTATTTCCACTTGTTTGTTTATGAATATGTTTATCCAGCTCTAAATGCAGTAGTGTTCTTCTCACATCCCGGTTAAAGCGGATCTTTAGTCATCTTGGATCACACCTCATACATTAAGCATATTTTTAAAGTCTTGACATGTCATATAACTTTTTACTAAAGCGGATATGACAGTGAGCGGCATTATAAACTTGAAATGAACTGAAAAAGGGAACTAGGTGGAAAGGGGAAAAAAAATAGTTAAAGTGTGATATTGCAAAGGTGACACAACTATGGTGTGTTCTCCTTCTGTACACCTTTGCTCTTTTGACCTTTACCCTCATTATCACCAAAAGATTTGGGGTTTATAAATGCAGTCATTCATACATAAATAACTATAATTAATATAGTTCTGTTCCCACCCAATAAACAAGCTTGACATGACTTATCTTTAATATGTAGTGTAGCATTAGATGCATACTTTGCTGCTGCTAAAATGCTAAGGTTTTGACCTGCATTTACTTATGGACAAGCTGTGAAAACATTTTTGACATGAATATAAGCACTGTAGTGCGTAGTAGCCATATAAAACACATTTTTGCAGAATTGACATAGTATCTGCTGTTAAGGTTAAGCCCTGGGAGTGGCATTTTGTTTATTGTTTTTCCAAGTTGAATATTCTAATTAGAAGCCTGCATGTCTCAAAACCTGAACTTCTGGTTTAAATATATCAGGGCTTGTTTTAAAGATAAATAAGAGACATTAATGTAAAAAGGGAGGCAGCTATTATAGAATGTCTCTTTTATTTCTGACCAAACATTGCTTCGCTCAGGAACGCTAAAAATGATGCCCACACTACCTCATAAAGTAATTTAAAATATTAGTTTGAAAGTTTTGCCAATTTATTAACAATAAAACAAGAAAATCCCAGGTTAATAAGTATATATAGCCTTTGCTTTGTCAGTTAAAATAATATTTTAAACAGAAATGTCCGGTTTCTTAAAAGTATGGAGGCAGTCAGCCAATGGTTCTGCTGATGTTTTCAGGAAACCCAGGGTGCACTGATAGCAGTCTTCAGATTATCTCCACTGTTGGGTCCGGTGTCTCTCATCTTCCTCCTGATGATTCTGTATGGGGTTCTGGTCAGCCCAGTTTGCTAGCCAGCCAGTAACATCATGGTCCCTGATCCAGCTTTTGGTACCTTTGCCAGTGTGAGCAGGTGCTACGTCCTGTTGCAAAATTAAACCACCATCTTGATAAAGCTTGTCAGCAGATGGAGACATGAAGTGCTCTATCATTTCCTGGTACATGGCTGCGGTGTGTGTGGACTTCAGAAAGCTCAGTGACAGCCCCAAACATCAGTAAATGTGGCAAGTTCAAGTACCATGCATTCTGATGTTATTCCTCCTCATTCTGGAACCTTGATTTCTAAATTAAATGTAAACTTTACTTGTATCTGTAAAAACTTTAGACTTCTGAGCAGCAGTCCTATTTTCTCCTTTGCCCAGTAAGACACTTTGTAGCTTTCTGCAGGCTTTGCCTGAGTACAGTGGCCTTGATGTCCTGATTCCAGCTTTAGTCCACTACTTGTGAAGTTCTTCCAAATTCTTGAATTGATTTTCTTGACAATATATATACATATTTTCAAAGTTGTACCTATAAAATGACAGTTTGTCAAATGGCATTTGAGTGACTCTTAGGATATGAGAGACAAAAGATTTGGTCAGATGAAACAAAGTCCTGAATGCCAGGCGTCATGTTTTCAGGTACAACTCATCACCTGGTGAGCAGTGAAGCATGGTAGTGGCCCCATCACACTGTGGAATGTTCTCAGGCACCAGGAAGCAGGACACTACTTTGAACTGCAACAATTCACAGAGACATCTTTGGCAATAACCTGCTGCAGAGTACAGTGGACCTCAGACTGGGGTGAAAGTTCATTTTCCAGCAGGACAACGCACACAGCAAGCATTAAAAAGGAGTGGCTTCTGAAGAAGTTTGTAAATGTCATGGAGTGAGCCAGCCAGAGCCCAGACTTTTATCTGATCGATTCTCGCTATAGAAGACTAAAAATGTCTGCATCGACATTCTCCATCCAACCTGATGGAGTTTAAGAGGTCCAGCAAAGAATAATGGTAGAAAATGCTCCAAAATAGGTGCCATGGTTATAGCATTGCACTAGGAAGGCCTGAGTCTGTATTTGCTTGCAGAGGTAGTTCAACAAAGTATTATTCAACTACTTAATTAATACTTGGCAGATAAAATTGAATAAAACTGTCTTTTATAGAATTTGTTATGATGGGATATTGTATGTAGAATTTTGAGGGGAAATAATTTTCTGCTGTGTTATAACAAAAGGTGAAGTTCTGTGAATGTTTCCCCCATGCAGTGCGGGTGGCAATCTTTTATCAATCCAGAGTTGCGAATGCTACAGTTTCTGATTTACTTTGTGGGAGGTTCTGTTTGTTTGAGCCACACATATGCATCGTTTTTTTTTTTTCTTCTGCTGTGTTCATGCGCTCAGCTTTAATTGATGATGTGTCTGATTCATCTGTAGGTGATGGGCCTCTCTACTCCGGGGCAAGCAGAAATCGTCAGTCTGGACTCATCCAACATCGATGATGTCCTGAGTAAGAAATTACATTTGATGTACTTAGATGAAACAAGTTTGACATTTTGCTCCATTATATTTAGATGACTATCACTTTTGTGTGTATTTCTGAAATAAATATCTAATTTTGGATGAAAAATTTTGAAAACCTGTATCTAGCTGTAGACAAGGCAGATAAATGTTGGTATGACAGGAAAAAAACATTCTCACTTCCTACAATTCCATTTAATTTTATCTTAGATTTTTTTGTAATATCGACTTTTGCACTTGCTCTCCTACTATTTTTGGCTCGGTGTATAATAATATATAGAAACTAAGAATTGTTTCTATATTTATATTTATAGAAACATATATTTCTATAAATATATGTTTTTGTTGCAATAACAAAATACTTGGCTTATTTAAAAGGCTTTGATTGTGAATATGCATATTTTTTAAGGGGACAAGATTACAATCAAATCTCCTTATTGTTATAATTGTTGATCCGGCCAAACCATTAATGTCATAAAATAACTTCCTTTGTTAACACAGCAAAAATGTTGTAAAATAACTCTATAGTCTTAAATGCTCCAATTAGGGAGCTTTTGAGCAAGGCAGCAATTAAGTTTTCTGGTAACAACTACAGTTAAAAATTTTATAGCCAATTGGAAAGTTGGCTATAGTTTACAAGTGGTATTTAAATGTGCCATCTCGGCCTGTCTGCATGTCCAGCCGGAAAATTTCTGCAGAAGCGTAAACAAGAATTGGCTAGTCTGAAAAACAGCAATACTGAATGAATAAACTGATCGCAGTGAAGTTAAGCTAGGCTTATACGTCATAAATAAATTTTATTATGTCAGATTTTGTTGTTCATGTAATAGTAAGATGATGGTCTCGTTATATTGAGAAAATCACACAAAAATATATTCATGTTCATATTATTATTCTTCTGTAATAATAAACGTGTATTTATGTATTGATTTTGTCTTTCTTGCAGATAATGCTGGGGTAGCATTAGTCAACTTTTACGCTGACTGGTAAGTATTTTTTTTTCTTTTATGATACTTTTTGATATTTTTGTATTATTTAAGTCGCATTTAAATTGAGTTTTTTGCAAAACTTTACATCTTCCTGCCCTAAGTAGAAAATAGTTCTTCTAGCTTTATCATTTGATTTATTTTATTACCTTTTTACATTTTATTTTACCTGAAATATAATGTAAAAATTTCATTATATTTGGGTCATACAATGCACTTTGTGCAAAGTGACCCAAATCTAAACTTTCTGCAGGTGTAGATTTAGTCAAATGCTCCATCCGATCTTTGAGGAGGCGTCAAACATCGTGCGGGAGGAGTTCCCTGATACCAAGCAGGTGGTGTTTGCTCGGGTCGACTGTGACCAACATTGTGAGTAATACTTTCCTTACGTGCTATTTTGTGTGTTCTCTAACTTTGTTCAAGATGTTACTAAAAATACGACTTGCAACGTTCCTGTGAGAAGCACATGACCGGTAATCGTTAAAGTAAATGCTTCACCAGCATAGAACACATTTAATGTAACAAATTAGTTTTGTTAGGATGGAATAAGTAAAATATTTTAAACTTTGAGAAATTGTAAAAATATTTTTGAATAATATTGGTTGTATGTTTTTGAGCTGTCTTCTTGATGGCCAAGTGTGTTGTCCTAGAATTGCCATAGTTTATTAGAAGTGAAGTCAAGACTGTATAGAGTTTCTGCTGAGTGTTAAAAAGCCTTTAACTGAAAAATCTTAAATTTAGGTGTTAAAAAAAGTCCTGAATTTGTCCAGATTTACCAAAACTGGTCTGAAATTACGTTAAGTCTTAAACTTAGATGCTTATTTAATAGTTTTTTTCCCCCCATGTACTATTTTTTTTCTTCTGTCTTTTTAATTTGTTTTGCTTAGAATTAGACAGACAGCATTTATTTGGTATGTTTGTTGTGGTTCAGGCTGAGGGATTTGGGTGTCTTAAGCTGCAAGCAAATAAAATCAAAAGATTTTGTTACAATATATAATATTATAAATTGATTATTATTAAGTACTCATTTAAACTTAAGTTATTTAATTTTCATTAAGTTGGTCCTAAATTTTAGTCATAAAGGGCCTAAAAAGTTCTCAGAAAGTGTTGAAAAATCACTGAAACTTGCAGAAATTGTGCTTTGAGAACTCCATCTGTGAATATCTGTGGATTTAAAGCACAACTGGTTTTGCAATGCGATGAATTGTTTTGAAGAAGCCACCTATGTTAAGTGTGATTTAAAAAATGAGGTGTTTGTCCTTTATTTATGGAAACTATTGTTTGAGTTGCAACAACTCTGTCCTGGTCTTGTTGCTGAAAATGTGTTATATAAATAAAATTACCTTACCTTTTACCTTGCTTAATAAAATCCCCTTCTGATATGGATACAGGACTATAGTAAATACCCCAACTAAAACTGATATGTTTTGCCTTTGGTAATGAAAGGTTTTTATTTTTGTATGAACAGTGGTCTTTATTTGACAGTTCAAAGTAGTCATAACCATCACTAAAAAGTACCACTGTTTCTCAATACTACAGTATTACTGCAGAAAACTTCACATAAAAATCATTAAAATGACCTTAATTCTTAAAAAATGCAGTTTAGTCAGATAGAAGGGAAATCTCGTTGAGCTGAGTTGGCAAGTAGGTGTGAAGTGACATCTGGAGACGGCAGCACTGCATCCTAACCAAGGTGCTCACTGAATGCATGATGTCAGCTTCATTAAGACACAATTGAAGACTTTGCTGCTCTTCTTTGCAGCCATTTGACTGCTATAACCTAATAAATGTATGTTATTCATTCAAGAAAAAAATATTATATAACTAGAAGCTCAACCGCATATAAACTTTGCATATTAAAAAAAGTATCTTAAACATGTAATAAATAAAAAATATATTTTTTGTCTCAGTTTGGTTGCAAGTTTTAGCTGAAATGTAAAAACGTATTTGCGTTCATATAGCTGATGTGCTGTTTTTATTATAGGTTTAATCACTTTATATTGTTTGAGTATATGCTCAAAAAATTCAACAAACTTTATGTGGGAAGGGAAAGTGGTGCACATCTATACTCTATATTTGATGCACATGTTCACACGGAGATGCCCATCACACCAAAGCTCACACACGTAAGCTGCCAGCTTCAGCCTTTTGAGATAAAACAAATTAAAGAGAATTATTGATGACCTGCAAACTGTTTGAAGACTAATGACAAAACTGCTGCATCCTGTGAAGACTGGAGGCTTAGAGCCCCCCCGCAGAGAGATTGACACCTGCCACACATGCACACACACACTCATTCAGTGTGCGCAGCGAGAATATTTACTCCTGGCGGGGGGGCTGCTTTCATGTGGGAGATAAGAGCTGGGAGCTGACTGAGGGCTGGGCTTTCAGACTCTGGTTTAACTGCTGTCTCTGTCACCACTCCGCTCTTCATCTCCATGTGGTTGTTTTTTCTCTCTGCATCTCGCTCTTCATCAGTTCATTTGCCTAACTCCTCCTCTTCCCCCGTGTGTAGCCGATATAGCTCAGCGCTACCGCATCACCAAGTATCCAACGCTGAAGTTGTTCCGCAACGGGATGATGATGAAGAGGGAGTACAGGGGTCAGAGGTCGGTTACCGCCATCGCTGACTTTATCCGCCAGCAGCAGGTCGACCCTGTAAAGGAGATACACTCAATGGAGGAGGTCAATACTATAGATGTGAGTCCCAAAAGCATTATATCTAATTACATATAAACATTTATGACTGAATTAAATCGCACAGGGTCATCATTTAACACTTTACGCTTTAACTCAACAGAGAAGCAAAAGAAACATTATCGGATACTTCGAACAAAAGGACTCTGATAACTACCACACATATGAAAAAGTTGCCAACATCCTCAGAGACGACTGCACCTTCTGCGCTGCGTTTGGGTGAGCTCGCCGCCATTTTTACAGCTGCACAGTTTCTCATTGAATGTTTACTTATATGTTTGTTCTTGACCTCTGTCCATCCAGGGCCGTGTCGGCGTCTGAGCGCTTCAGCGGAGACAACGTCATCTACAAGCCCGTGGGCGAGGGCGTCCCTGACCTGGTCTACCTCGGCTCCCTCACCAACTTTGACCTGACGTACACCTGGGCGCAGGACAAGTGTGTGCCTCTAGTTCGGGAGATCACCTTTGAAAATGGGGAGGTTTGTTTACCTCGTTTTTCTGCTGAATATTTTATAGAAACGATTCATGTTGGCACTTGTTCTGATAAATATGCACGCATGTATCAGGTTACACCAAAATCTGTCCTGAAAGGGAAATCAGGCGTCCATTTAGTTGTTGATCCATACACTGATTCTTTTCGTGGGTATGTGTGTGATTTCCAGGAGCTGACTGAAGAAGGACTTCCTTTCCTCATCTTGTTCCATCTTAAAGAAGATTCTGAAAGTTTAGAAAAATTCCAGAATGAAGTAACTCGACAGCTCATCAGCGAGAAAGGTAGGCAGCGTTTAGAAGATGTTACCAATTTAGATTTCAATCAGTCACGACTTTCTGTACACAAAGATTGTGTTTGTGAAATGTTTGTGTCTCCATCAGGATCTATAAACTTCCTTCACGCGGACTGCGATAAGTTCCGCCACCCTCTGCTCCACATTCAGAAAACTCCAGCTGACTGTCCCGTCATTGCCATAGACTCGTTCAGGCACATGTATGTCTTTCCTGATTTCAAAGACCTCACGTAAGTACTTGAGTTATTTCAAATAATACAAAAGTTTCTTGCATTTCACTCCATGCTGAACTCTTATTTCAAAGGCCAGTAGAAATGATCAAATATTTTTATTTTGTGAGAAATTAGAAATCCATTTTTATAAGAAAATCAATTTTTATGTTTTTCAGCTTGAGTGCCATTTGCTTTTTATCCCAGTTTTATGTCTTTAATCACAAAAGTTGTTTGCCACCGGTTTGAGGAGATACAAATAGAAGTTTATAACTTCCACTCTCCTTATGTTTTCAATTCTCTGCAGCTGCACTGGATACTGACCTCAGTTCTGGTTAGAGATATTTATCTGGACCAGCATCTGTGCATCCAATCAAACTCAAAAATCCAAAATGTCTGCAGCTCATGCCCAAGCGTAGTGAAAGTTGCAAATGAAAACAATTTATTTGCACTTCTGAGAATTTGCATCCTATTAAAGCATTGTGCTTACCAACCTCTAGTTAATCCTAACCCTAACAATTAGCAAATTTTACTGTTTTTCTAACGCCCTGAACTGGTGTGTGTGTGTGTGTGTGTGTGTTTGTGATCATAACTCCAACTTTTGAGGCAAAGTGAGCTGAGCGAGGTTTGCATAAAAAGCTTCAAATGTAATCTCGTGTATTTAGTTTTTTAAGATATGAGTCAAAAAAACTCTGTTTTACAGCATCTCCTCCCGCTCGCATACGGTGTGACATCATTTCTTCTTTTAATGTGAATAATCAATAACCGAATAATATTTTAATTGGATTTCTTAAAAAAATGTGTATGGACAGGCCAGAGCTTTCCAAAAACTGGAGGTTTGAAATCAATCAAAACTTTCTGGTTGGTGCATCTCTAATATAAGTTAATGAAATTTGGCTTAAATGGTACTTGTAATTGTTAAATAAATCTTGTTTTATATGCGGTGGGAAACATTCCTTTGAATAGTTCTGATTGATGATGAGTGGTATGATTCATCATTCACCTGCGCGTGTAATTGTTTATAATGAGATCCGTTCATGATCAAATGAATTTTGTCTAAAACACACACACACACACACACACACACAAACTGCTGAACAGCAGATAAATGCCACACCTCTTAAAATCTGTCCTTTATGAATGGGCCAGGACACCGGAGCTAATGTGACATGATTTGGCACGTGCAATAAGTGCTAAACTAATCCAGTCTAATCTAATTTAATCTTATTTATTCTGCTCCCCAACGCACCCCCACAATCAGGCTCTGATCAGATAGACAGTAGCCTGGAGGACTTTACTAGCTCCTTCACAACCTAATTACATCACATCAGCACTGCATGTGATGCACACAGCCTGTAATTACATTAGCACACAGTATGTTATATATACATGTTTGTTTATGTGTGTCCTGATGTGTCTCACTGGTGAGTTTGATGTGGCACCAGCACACGACCCCCCATCACTCGGATCAATTCATAAACCAGATTACATTTCTTTTCATGCTTCAACAGGACTCATCGGCTGTTTTGTCTCACGGCGTCTCTTCTCTCCGAACAGCTTCGTAGCTCCACCGTGTCACTGTTGGATATGTGTGGAAAAATAATCTTAAGAATGGAGAAATTGTTTTATTTCCAGACTTTATTCCTTATTTTTTAAGGGTGGACTGATTTCATGTGTCCCCCTCACCACAATTTAATAATTTAGTAAGGGCAAAACTATGACTTTTAAATTAAAATCTGTTTATATAAGTATTAGATGCAACACATAGTGATTGTATTTCCCAAGCTTTTTGGTTTCCTTGTATTTTTATGGTAAATAGAGCCACATCTACTCATTGATTTATGCTCTAAGCTACACTGTAGTAGAGCATATAATTGATTATAACTGCTGTACTAAAACTTGGCTAAATACAGCAAGTGTTTTCAAATGAAGACTGATCAAGATCCAATTTTAAAGCTAAGCATATACAAAATATCTATCGAGTTTTTTTCATTCAAGCCCAAAGTAATAAGTAAACTGGTTGCTTTTAAGTTAATTAGAAAATGTTGCAAAAACCTTTTGAATCTTTGGATTTACAAACCGTTTCCTCCAAGAAAAAAAAAATTCTTTATTTAACTAAAATAGTTCATGCTTAGTATATTGTTCGGTACTTAGAAAAACTGCAATATTAGTGATTAGTTTTTAAAAATTTTATATTTTTTCCCCACAATAATTATTTTTGAGCTGATTATTTTTGGCCCAGGAGACAAACAATATGATACAGCTTATTAAATAAATGTTGCATTTAATTACCACTTGTAAACTATGAAGTTTATCCAGCCACCCATCCATCCATTCAAACGATTGCCCAAGCATTAACCTGACAATGAGTCATCTTTGTCCATCCATTCATTCTTCCCTCTTTCCCTCCTTTCTCTCTTCCAGCTTTTCTTTTTCTACATTTCATATTTAAAGCCTGACTGCTATGTAAATATTTGCCATAAATTTATGATAAAACTTTGTATTTCTTCTTTAAAGATGGGTCAAATAGATTTGGAAACAGGATTTAGAGAAATATGAATCTTTGACTTCATAACGATAGTAAATGAGTTCCATTAAGCCAATTTTGTTGAAGGTTTGTTTCACTTTATTTTATTTTTTTCCCTCAGTATTCCTGGGAAGCTAAAACAGTTTGTTTTGGATCTTCACTCCGGAAAGCTTCACAGAGAGTTTCACCACGGTCCTGACCCCACAGACAGCACACCTGGACAGGTCGGCCATTGGTTTAACCACAGGAAGTCCACTGTTATTATGAGATGCTGCAGTTTTTGTTCAATCTGACTATTGTTCTCAGGAGGCAGAGAAAGAGGTGGCCAGCAATCCTCCAGAGAGCTCGTTCCAGAAGCTGGCACCAAGCGAGACCCGCTACACCATCCTCAGACGGGACCGTGATGAGCTGTGACCTAAGCAGCCCTGCAGGGATCCTGAGACTCAATGCCACGCCCCGGGGTCAGGGAGGGGTCAGGGTTGGGACAGGCCAGCGGGACAGAAGAGTAACACCCAACACCCTTACTGGAAAAATGGAGAAAGAGGACGACAAAAAGGAGAACAAGGAGAGAGCGGTCCATAACATAATGTTGGAGTAGCCTATATTTTCATAACTCTTTGTCATGCAATTTTTATTTTGATTTAGGAGAACGGGGGATGAAGAAGAAAACGTGTGTGGGCAGGGGTCTGGGGCATTTAGGACATAAAGAGAAGTTTACTTTTATTTCTTTGGAGGTTGTAAATATGTTTGTGCTACGTTGGAATCACAATGTTGGTCTAAATTAAATGCAGAGTTTTCTTTATTTTATGTAGTCTCTTTGTCATCACGCTGTTTTTCTGCCCTGAGCATCAAACCATGTCCTCACTCCAGTTGTGCGGTTCTTATCTGTGGGTTGTTCCAGTTCAGCCTGTCTCGATGCAAGATGCTCCTGTAATCTCATTAACCTCATGGCTGCATCTCCACCATGACCAACTCCTGTCTAATTCATTTGAAGAGCACATGTTAAAACATTATGCCTGTTTAAAATAGCTTTATTTCAATGTCTCCTCGTCAAACAGACGGGGGAGGTGGGAGAAAAAAAGAGATGCCTCGTAGGAGTAGCAACATTTCTAATTGAGACGAGCGACTGAACTGTTCCATTCTTCTGGGATACAATCCTTCTCTCTCTGGTACTGTGTTCTGGCTCTGGATTATAACGTCTGCTCCTCGGATATTTTTATGTTCTACTTCTTACTATACGGTGCCACAGTGGGGGGTGTTTATCTGTTTCTCTCATCAGTAACACAATTCCTAAAAAGCATGACTGAGAGATTTTTAACATTATTTTCTTAACACCTAAAACACATAATCCCCATTTCAAAGTGCTGGTAGTGGCAGCATTATGTTGTGGGGAGACCTCTCTGTCCCAGAGTGCCTCTGGTTAAAGCTCTTCCTTCAAACCTGGTAAAAAATAGATCAATAACCAGAGATCAATCTGATTTGAACTTAAAACAAAAGAGCCTAGTTTGTTGCTGAGGCACTAAACTTACTGTAAAGAATGACATGAATTATTTTCTAATGACTCGGAAAACAATTACAAAATGTTCCTAAATGTTCTTCATCATCATTAATTTATGTAACTCTTGTTTTTGTTGTCTGTCTTCATGCTGGGGGCGAAAACACTACAACTCTCCCAAGTGTTTTAAGAGGAAAACCCAAGCGATAAAAATGAAGCCTGCTACTTTCTACCAGTTTTTATTTCTTTTTAAATCCAGTTTTAGTCTCTTTATACCTCTGTAAGGTTTTCGTACTGTTCCTGATTTCTGGGAATCAAGACGTTGGACTTGGACGTGTTTGGGGACTCATTTGTGTTGTGTGTCCTGTCCTCCCATTTTGGGCCTGCATAGTGACATATCAGCCCGCATACAAAGCAACAAAGGGTGGGGGGAGTCTGATGCCATTTTTTAATTGCTCATCTCAGAGGTGAAGGAGAACAAAAAAAAAAGATTAAATAAAAAAAACATTTTACAGATTTGTGTTTGTCGGAACTCCATTATTCCTGCAAAGTAAAACTATACAGCAGC
The DNA here is from genome assembly GCA_903066815.1 of Brachyrhaphis roseni. Lineage (NCBI taxonomy): Eukaryota > Metazoa > Chordata > Actinopteri > Cyprinodontiformes > Poeciliidae > Brachyrhaphis > Brachyrhaphis roseni. Next base: position 58,466 of record CAEFZY010029804.1, read on the forward strand.
TTTCAAGATAAAAATCACCAAGTGCTACAACAAACAAAATGCATACATTGAAAACAAAATTAAGTAAAAGCTGATTTAAAAGTATGTTTTTAATTAAATTAGTGACCTTATTGCAGCAGGAGGTACAAACTTACCTGGTTATTGATCATGACGTCTCCTGAAATTATGAGAATTATCCTTGGACATTTATATTTTCTTTTTATTACAACAATTTAAAAAAATAATTTTTTTTACATTAAACCTAAAACACATAAAGCCCAACTAAAAACCCAGTAGTGGCAGCATCATGCTGGGAGGTCACTCATTAATATTTTTTGGTAGATCAGCTAAAATACATCCAACAAAAACAACTTCATCCATTATTTCTGTCAATGAGCGACATCTTTGCTAAAAAGAAATACTTTATTTGACAGTGTCTCTATACAACAACTTCACACTCTCCAGTCTGAAGTGGTCTGGACTTTGGCACATTAGTGATACTTTGCTGCATAAATATAAGAATTATTACTTAAATTTATCATTAGCTATTCACAAAAACACAGAAGAATAGACAACGTAGAAACCCTGCAGATGAAAAAAGGAAGAGACGAGGCTTTCATTTGCCTTTAACAGTGATGCATTGGCACAAAATGTTTAAACCTCAGATGATTTTCTCACAAAAGGCCACATTTTCACATTTTGATTAAAAAACAGGTATAAGCTGTAGTGTGTTTTGCTGCAGTAAATATTGCTGAAGAAACCATTCACACCTGAAGATTTTTACAGTCTCACCATTTGAGCTGTTCTTGGAACGATTAGAAAAGTTTTAATTGTATTGTTAATTTCCCCCTAGGGTGAAAATTATACAAACCACCACCAACATTTTATCAAATGCACTTCAACCACAGAGAACTATGAACAAGGTTTTGGTGTAATTTGCACAGATAATTTGATCATTCTTCTTGGCTGAACCTGTAGGGTTCATTCAAATAATTTGGTTTCTTGTCGGTGATAATGATTTTAAATATGTAGTTCAGATATTATAAACAATATTCAAGTCATCTTTGGGGAAAAGTGTTATAGTAAATTTATATTTTATCCATTTCAACATCAGTGTTTGGTATAATTTTCCTTTTGGAGACAAAAATCTGACCCAAACTGTTTTCCTCAGATGAAAATTAATTTGTTAGGGTGTCTAAGTGCAACCCTGAAACCAGTAGAGCTCAAGCCAACCAGTAGCTAAAGGAGTGAGGCAAGGCTTTCAAACCAAACAACATGGAACCAACTGCGATGCATGGTAGTGGTGGAGTCATGGTCGTTTTTTTTTAGAAAGGCTGCAAGCTTTCTGAACATTAATGAACGACGGCGGGTCTGTGCCAGGAAACCAAACACTTTAAACGAGACATACTAATAAGGAGACCGCTCCGATATCCAGCCAGAACCAAACAAGAAGCTTGAAGACGTGACAAAAACCTTGAGGATGACGTATCCTGCAGTTCCAAACTTACAAAAATTAAGCAAATAAAGTAGTTAATTTTTTGTTTTGTTTTGTTTGGTAGAAAATTTATTGTAGATCAAAAACATAGAAAAGATTTTGTGCCTTTGCTTTCTTAAAATAAAGGCATCTAGTTTTTAAATACTTTTGGCTCAAATGAAAAAATGTATTCTCGATTATAGGAACAGGATTTGGGTCACTTTCTGTCAAAAAGCTCGCTATATTTAGCCAAGTTTAATAAAGTAGATAAAAGCAGCTGATTTGGCTGCAGCAAAGTCGACTTTTCAGTAAAAGGTTGTCTACTACTACTACACTTTAATACTTTATGTTGTACGTAACATCTCCCATTGTAAGAAAATGATGTTGTCCAAATGGGGTCAGGGGTCAGGGGGGCATTTTGGACACTCCTGCTGTGGTTATTAAAAGATTTCTAAATTTTAGTGGAGGTGTATGTATATATTTGAGCATGTATGTGTGCATGTAAAGGGGAAAGTTTGAATTTGTGCTCCTTTTCATGCTCTTAGGAAGTCATTGCATTTGATTTTTTTTTGTACTTTAACCCAACCTGGGTAAACGTAAACCATTTAAACGATTAAAGTGTCGGAGTCATCCTGACGCAGAACTTTCTGAGCAGGACTGCAGGTCGTAATTAAGGCAGTTTTTAAACATCTGTTCAACAAAGTGCACACATTGTCTAGCGCTGAGTCTACTCAGACCCACAGGTCCAGGTCAGTCACTCCACACAGAAGAGCTTCATTTGTCCTTATTTTTCTCCAGTTCTTCTGTCGGCGGCGCCGTCAGTCGTCTCATCTGCTGGTCCACTTGAGCTCGGCGGTGTTTTCGGACCAGGCTGCCACCCGCGAAGCCCAGGGCGCCCCCTCCCACAGCAGCAGCCACCCCAGCAGCTTTGAACCCGGCCAGCAGGCCGAGAGGGCCTCCCAGCGCGCCGCCCAGCAGCGCCCCGGCGACCGGCAGCACCGCCAGCTTGTAGCCCGCCGCCTGGAGAGACATGAAGAAGAGATACGCTCCGGTTTAATTTACCTCGCGCACCTTTAGAGGCGCCAGGACTTTGTGGCTTAAAGGCAGGCTGCGACAGGGCGCGCATGCATCTGCCCTTTCAAGATCACTCATCAATCCGCATGCAAGGCTGAAGCCGAAGTCAAAAAATAAAATACAAACAAGCCTGCATGTGTAAATGTAAACGGACGCATCATCAAAGCCTTTTTATTATCTTCATTTAGGAGAAATCAGAGAGATGTGGGGCGCGTGTTATTACAGCTGTTATCATCAGAGTGGAAGGTGCTTTTTGCTGATGGCAATTAATGATTGATTCTCTGACCATCCTCACACACACGCACCCGCACACACACCCCCACTTGATTAACACTCGCCATTAAATTAATCTAGTTCAAAAGCCAGCATTGCTTGTCCACATCCCTGTGGCAGTCGAGGGAATTTTAATTTCATCTGAGCTAAGTTAAAAGGACTCTGGCTATAGAAGTTGTGGAGGAAGGAGGAAATGAGCGGGTTGTACATATATATCTCTATGTGTGTGGGTGTGTGGGGGGGTGTGTGTGTAATACGTGTTTGACCCGATTACAGATTACAAGCTTTCAAACACGTTAAAACATCTGACACCCTTCTCATCTGTTTCATCTGCTCAGCCTCTACACCCACCGACCCGGCTCACAGCAGGTGGGAATTTGTTTGTCCTCTCATTCTGCAAAATTTCTTTTAAACAGCCAAATTAAACGTAATGTTTAATTTTATTACATTCAGCCATAAGTTACATTTAAAATGTTCCCAGTTGTTACTAAAAACCCACTACAGACACATTTTGGTTTATTTTCTCAGAAGTTTAGTGTACTGTTGACGGGTATAAAAAGAACCAAACCGCTACTGAAATAACACTGTTAAATTGACCTGCTAGATGTTTTAGACTAAAGTGTTTCTTTTTTTTTAAAATGTGGACTAAACCCAAGCAGTGGCTCAAATCTCATCTACTCATTTCCCATACAGAGCCAAAAAACAGAACAAAACATTGCCAAAACCTAAATTTAATGAAACAACCCTCAGTTGGCACCCCGGCTAAAAAAACCAAAAAAAACCTTGAAACTTTTATTACGGCAGCATAATCTCACACTGGAAAAGTTTTACAAAAACCGGGAAATAACGTTTTTTTTTTTCCCCAGAAGCACTGGCGCTCACATTCGTAGAAACCCTAAAATCCCAATAAAGTAAATACAACTAAACAGCTTTTATTATTATTATTTTTCAGAATTTGTAATCAAATTGTAGTTTTTATTTATTGCTAGTCTGACAGGGAAAAGGCAAAGAGAGACGAGCATGTTTTAAAGGCCCAGGTCAGGAATCGAACTAGCGACTTTACTTTGAGTTAATACTCATGTTCCATAAATATGAGGCGACACATATTCCTTTTCTCCTAGTCACTCTTCAAAATGGGAAAGTTAAGAGAACATCTAAAGACATTGATCTTCATAATATATATATCATAATATAAATATCAATATAAATATCTCCTCTCCTAAACTTGTACTTATTCACTTTAACATTAAAACAACTGGAACTGTGACAAACAAGGCTGGACTGGGAGTTATGTCCAACTTAATGTTAGAACGATGAAAATGAAAAAGTGAAAAAGTCTCTAAGGATCATTTTTCAATATGAGATTATGTTACAGTAATAGAAGATTAATCTAATCTCAAGTTTTCTGCACATCTTTAACAGGGAAGCTATGCTACGCCACATTTATTTTGTTGATTTCAGAGAGCATTACACTAATAATTTCCCATATTTGTAACTTTTACATACGTAACAAAAACTCATCATTAAACAAATCCCTCAGATGATGAGCAACTCAATCCTTTTTAAAAAGTTTTACTTGAGAGGAAAGTTTCATATAGGAATGTTCTTCTGTTTTTCTATCTTTGATTTAAAATAAATACTTCAACAGGGACATAATTAAAAAAAAAAGGGATAAATTCTGGATAATAAAGAGAAAAAGTTGAATATTTGACATGTGTAATGTCTGATTTATATTGTGGGTTAATGTAGCTGAACAGGGAAATGGCAACATATTTATTTAAATGTAACACACACACACACACACCCCAACATGTGGGTCCTGCCTTGCTCGCCTTATCCAACGTCTCTATCACTCCCCCCACCCCTGTCTGTCCCCTCTCCTCTCCTCTCTCTATTTCCTTAATTGCAGCTTTCCTCCATATTGGAAGGGATCGATGGGGACAAACGCAGTGGAATGGCTGGGAGGCAAAGTGCCATCGATCTCCCAAACACCACACACACTCACACAGGGGGATCATCGGGACATAAACACACAGATACATAAACACCCACCTTCCCCAGGCTCCTGGTCCCCTCCTCCACGTTGGCCGCGGCTGTGTTGACGTTGTCCTCTATGCTGTCAATCTTCTCCTGCTGGGACTGAAGCACGGAGGAGCATATTAGCACACACTCATATTCCAAGGTGCATTGAAACACACACACACACACCCCCACACACAGGTGCAGCGACCACCTGTTGTGTTCAAAGATTTATTTTCTGACTGACCAAACTCTGCTCTCCTGCAAGGTGGAGGCACGTGTGCGCGGCGTCAGTATATTCGTCTGGGATTCGGTCACACTGTGTGTGCTATTGTGTGGATCTCATGAAATATTCAGAGTGGCAGCTGCCTCTCGCTCCATGTGAGGACTGGACGGACACAGGGGCCAAACAACAAGCAGAACACAGAGCTCTACCCTTCGTTTCCTCTTCCTCCTCAGAAACAACCCGCGCCTCCTTCACCTGCTCTTACTGCTCCTCTTACACGACACAAAGGAACTTCCTGTTGCTTTCTGATGATATTTTGCTCATTCCTGCAGAGGTCTGCAATATTCACCAGCCTCCAAGTTATGCTAAACTGCTTTGTCGTCGCTCTCTCATCTTACAGGCTGTTATTGTTTTTGTCTTCAAATCTGAAACTTTACAGCCTGGCAGAAGAACTCTGGCATAAACTTGTTTTATTACAATAACTAGTTTGATTTCTTCTAAAAGAAATGACGAGTTCCTAAAAAAAAAAGCTTCATAGAGCACTCTTATGATCTTTTTAATAATATAAAATAAGACAAAACGTGCATACACAACTTAGATTGCACATATTATATATTTATATTTTTGCAAAATAGTTTAATATAAAAAATTTGCTCGAAACACGACTCAAAAACATTTGTTAAAATAAAATTTAAAAAATGCTAATTTTAAGTTTCATGAAAAGAATTGTTGAATTTAAATATTTCCCAAGATAATTTAATATTTATCAAAAGATAAACATTTTTATACTTTTCTCCTTCAGTCTGAAGATTTAAGAAAACTGTAAACCTCATAAAATTGGCAGAGGTAAGTTTAAGTTGCACAAAACTATTAGAATTAAATAATAGAGAAACACTGGGATAATCGTTTGTTTGGTTAAATAGTCAATATTTAAAACTGAGAAGTTGGGAGAAGAAAAAAAAAGTTTTGCAAAGCAGCCAGGTATTTTACAAATTAAGATAGTGCAACTTAGGCTGCACAAAAGATGGGACAAAAAGAAGCATTGGACAAAACTTGTTGTTTCAAATTAATCTAAAACACATTTTAATATTTTTCAGAATTGAAATTCTTCCAACATTTGTTTCATAACCCAGCAGGCAGATTATTATTTTTTGGTTTAATAACTATAGAAAACAATCAAAAGTTTAAGTTTGTAAGAAATTTGAGGTGTTTGGAGCTAAATAACGCTGGAACTCTTACACACTTTTTAATAGTTTTATGCTTTTTACACATTAAAGTTCAACTTTTATACCTAAATCCAAGCTAAATCCAAAGATATTTAAGGTTAATATCAGATTAGAAAAAAATACAAATGATTCCTCTTTCAAAAACAAAACCAGGAAAGTATTCAACTTCACAAATGATGTAAAAAAAACAACAACAAAAAAAAAACTTGTAAAATGACACAATGGTAAGAAAATTACCATTGTAATTATAGATGGGCTGATTTTATTTGGTTCTTTAAACACATTTGTTAGCTAAATAGATAATTCAACGCTTAGAGATCGGTGGAAAGTTCTAAAGAGAAGGCAGACGAGTAAAGAAACTCAGCCGCTACCGTGACAAAAACAAAGGAACAACCACACACTCACTCAGTGTTTCCACTGTGGCTCAGCCTGCTGGAATATAACTCCCCAAACAGCATCTCTCACCCTAGAGACACCACAACATATCTATGCTCTTTGCCCCCCCTTCTGTATTTTTTTTCTTACACCGCTACATCTTCACACTCTATCTCTCTCTGTCTCTCTCTCTCTCCTTTGCTAATCTCTCCTTCTCTCAGCCTCCCTGCTCCTCTCACTCTTTCCCCGAGGAAAGAGATAATCTGAACCGTCTGTTCTCCACCTGCTCTGTTGCGTCCCTCGTTTCCCTCCTCACCCCACATGACAACCTGCCGTCCTCCCACCAAATCTCCTCTCCTCCCTCCCTCTCGTCAGCCCCTCGGCCTCTCCCCAGCGTAGGACCTCTGGGGCGCCGGCTGTTCTCTCCTGAGCTGATCTCTGAGGACGCCGCTCAGACGGGCAGAGCGCTTCCTGGAAACAGTGCGGCCTCCGTTACTCTTGAGTTTGCTGCATGTAGACGGAGCAATGCAGTCGATGCAGAAACATGAACGTGGGAACCTGCAGGGTGTTTTTACTCACATGGACAAGCAGGGAGAACTCCGTCACCAAGCCACTCAGTTCCTTTAGGTCCTGAGGGAGAGAAGGGTTAAGGTTTTCTTTTATTTCAGTTAATTACTTATCAGACAAACCTACTGTAATATCTAATGAAAGTAAACTAAACATTCTTCTCACTGCAATCTCCTCCATTTTTCCTATTTTCAAGAATCAGTTTCCCTTTTTCCTCATTTCTCCGTTTTATAGTTATACCTCATTAAACCGTGCTGTTAAAAAGAAATCACCCATATTTGCTTTTAAGTCTTTCAGACCATCAAACTAATTTTAATATCAGATAAAAATACAATATGCAGTCTTAGAATGATGCACTGCAGAAACACAAAATCTAAAAAGTATTTTGGGTTTCTAGTGCAAATGTTATGTGTGCACTCTTGAAATAAGACGAAACTAACTTACAGGTAAACTTTTGTAGCAAGATGTAGGAAAACTAAAAGCATTAGTTCCAATGGCAGATTATTTCACTTATTACAATACATTTTCCCATGTTAGAAGTGAAATAATCTGCAAGAACTTTTCTTAAAATCAATATTAGGAGTAACTGATTTAAAACAAGCTCCTACACATTACTGAAACGTTACTTGTAAGTTAGTTAAAAAGTGATTACCCCTTTGTCAAACAATGAAGTCAACATGAAGTCTACATTTCCTTACATGTGTTTAACTGTGGTTAAACACATGTAAGGAAATGTAGGTTAATTTTCGCCCGGGCCTAAATACTAGCAGACCTGTTGAATGAAGAAGTCACTCAAACAGAACCTGTCTGAGGACATGAAGCAGGCCATACCACACATCACGTTCCACGTTAAAGAAACTTTGGTACAAACTGGAAACAAAGTAATCGACTTCAATTATCTGGAAATGGTAACAGAGCCATATTTACTAAAAAAAAAAACATCCTGATGATCATCAGCGACTTTGGGAAAATATTCGGTGAGCATTTCAGATAAAGAACATCACTACCAGTGAAACATGGTGGTGGCAGTGTGATGATCTGGGCCTCTTTGCCAGTTTGATCCTTCAATTTTGCTCTCCAGAAGAAAACACTGTGAGCAAATCCAGCCATTATTTCTCGACCTTAAGCGTCCTTGACCTCCACAGCTGGATGACCTAAAGGAAGTTCACCTCTGAACGGCTCAAAGTGATACTCAAAGTGATCTAAAACAGACTTGAAACCTCTACAATGTGGCTGAATTAAAACAATTCAGAAAAAAAGGGGGCCAAAATTCCTCCACCATGATGTAAAACACTCATTTTCAGTTATTGCAAACGCTTGACTGCAGATGTTACCACAAAGTATGGCACAACCTGTTCTTAGGGTATGGAGGTAATTGTTCTGGGTTCTTTTGTGACCTCCTGGGTTGATGAGCAATAGTTTAGTTTTGTTAGCCTGGACACCCCTGGAAAGGCTCATCTTGATACCATGTTTTCTCTATAAATGTATAATGGCCCTCAATTCCTTAGGAATGGCTTCATATCCCTTTTCCGACTGACAGGTCTAAAGTCATTTGTTCCTCAAAGACAAGCTACAAAAAAAAACAACAAAAAAAACAAAACAACAAAGGAAAAAAAACCTGAAGAAGTCTGCTAGGGGGTAAATACTTTCTCACATAAAAGTTTATAAACACTTGCTTGCCCTGTGCTGAATATAGACATTTTTTGTCATGAAATTGATCTCTTTAACGTACGCACCTCTTCCAGATTATCCCAGGACTCGGACGCATTCTGGTCGGCCGGAATTTCTGGAAGTCGAAGTTGAATCTGCAGGTCCGACAGCGGCTCCTCGTCTTCCTCCTCCAGATCGTGGCAGCTGCTGGACCGACTGACGGAGGGTCGAGTGTTCGGCGGCGCCGCGGGGACCGGTGGGGGCGGGTTGGAGTGCAGAAGCAGGAAGTCCTGTGCTGCGGCTGACGCTCTCTCCCTGACCGGCTTTACGAGCTCCTCCAGCGCTTCGGCGTCTTCAGACCGGACCCGGCTGCACAACTGCTCCATCTCTCTCATGTTGGCTCTCAGTTGCTGCAGAACCGCACATGACTCACAGGTTACTCAGAGTGAAATCTCCCTGTGGTGCTTAGGAAACTAAAATAAAGTTAAAATGAATTAAGTACTTGAAATGTACGAAAAATAAGAAGCAAGACAAGCACAAATTTCGGTTGTTAAGGGACAGAAACAGGAAAAGGAACCTAAATTATGTTTTTATTCAAAAAATATTTTTACTACTGATTCCAGTTTTCCAACAGAGCCTATTTGCTCAAAACATTGCATCCTGCGTGATTCCACTTGTTTTTAAATATGAAACACCGAGGTGCTGAATTCGTTCAAAGTTAATTTGACCTGTACTCTTCAAAATAAGACTCATTTTAGGGCAACAGAAGGAGGACTCAAGCTTAACCTGAACTTTCAAAACAAAATTAAAACTAAGAATTTGTGCGGCCCGCCAACTGCAGTTCAAGAATGATACAAATCTGTCCCGTCCATAACAGTCGGTTGATGTAAATGGAGACTTTTTATCTGAAATCAGGGTAAAATTATTACCAACATGATTTCCTTAAACTCTTAAGTACAACACAAAGTATTCATCTCTTTATGACGAAGCTTTTACAATAAGCAGAACCACATCTATCCAAAGGCTTTTACTTGGCTAACTATGTGAAGGTCCTGGGTTCAAGTCCCGACCTGGGGTTTGTCTACATGGAGCTTATGTTCTCCCTGTGCATGTGTAGGTTCTCTCAGGGTACTCCAGCTTCCTCCCACAGTCCAAAATACGACTATCAGGCTAACTTTCTTTTAATAGAACTAAACCAGTCATATCCTGTCCTTTCAAAATAAGCCTTAAAGTAGCTTTATTATGTATTTTTCAGACATATAGTGTTATTTTGTAGCATAATCAAGAAACTTTGTTACTTTCAGTTGTCATAAAAATGTTGTATATATCAAACATGGCTTGACTTCACAATGTAACACTTTGAAATTGGGCCTCTGTCTCTTTAAGAAGCTCTTACTCTCCGTATTCACTACGTTATCACAACAATGCTTCTCCATGATGCCGTTTACAACTGTTCTTAACTCAGCAGATGCGCAGTTCCACCAGGTGTTTCCTAATTGCTGCTGCCGCTAGTCTGGAGGAGCTGAGTGGCAGAAGCTCGGCTGGAGACTCCGAGGAGGAGCTTTGATTGAGAGAGAGCTTAGGCACGCTGAAGATTTGTCAAACATGCATGAAAAAATCAAAGCAACATTCCAGGCATGTTTTTGATGAGGGAATAACATTATAACAAGATATAAAGTAAAAAAAAAAAAAAAAAAACAGATTTTATGTGATACCGCCCCTTTTATCAAAATAAAAGCCTTGATATTTCGAATAGTAGATTATTGCAAAACGAGATCTCACATTTCTAGTGGAAATGTGAGATCTCCACTAGAAGATCTCACATCTTTTACAATGTTGGTTCAATGTTCGGTCCGTGTGTGTGTGTGTGTGTTTATACGTGTCTGTGTGGGGGTGTTTGCTTGTGAGTGAGGAGCTTAGTAAGGTTTAGATATGAGGCAGGGGAACACGGGAAATGCCCCGAGGGTGACAGGAGGATTACATCGCAGCCATCAGCCCTGCAGGCCGAGGAATGATCCGGCCTTGTCGGGTCAACGTCCTGCCGATAACACATTCCTTTAATTACAGAAAATGAATAAACATACGCCCACACCCATGTCTCCACGTGCACGAAGCCGAAAAGACAAACTGATTAACATGGAGGCAGATGGGTCAGGCACCTGTCAGCCTGCAAATGAACCGGGTTGGTAATGTGAGCACAGATCCTGACCTAACACAAGACGAAACATTTCATGGATTCTGATTTAAAGACCACCCATTAGTCCAACTACCCACCAACATCTAAAAATAAAACAAAACACACCCCAGAACACACACAAACATCTAAAACAGCAGCACCTAAAACCGACTCAGACTTAATGACTTGAAGACACAGGAAAGCACTCCGTGAGCACTCCCAGAGGAGCGAGAGGAGTAATGGTGAGAGGATAGGTGTGTGTCTGTTTGGAGTTATTTCACCTTCAGAGACACAGAGGCTTCCAGGCAACAGCAGCCCCCCTCGGGGGTCTTCACACCAGCCAGGTGAACAAGAACGCCAAGAACTACTTACCACACACAGGAATTAAGGTTCTGGTGGAAATTCACTTCATTTCTTATTTAGATTTTATTTTATTTTTTTACATGTGTGGAGAATAAATCCAAATATATTCTTGACATATTGTAAAGTATATTTACACTAAACACCAACCCATCCATACATCCATCATCAATAAAAAAACAATTCATTCATAAATTTTGTTATTATACTTAAGGAGGCAGTATTATGAGTTTTCCAGGTACATAATACCATTTTACAGCACAATCAAGTAGCTATGTTATGAAAATATAAAAATGCTCTAAATATCAAACATGGCTTAAAAGAAATTTGCCTTCCAAATTTGACGCCTTGAAATTGGGCCTCTGTCTCTTTAAAAACTCCTGCTCTTTCTGAAGCTCCGCTTTCAGGAAGTCAAAACAACACGGCTCCTCTACTAACCTTTTAACAATGTTTTTACCAGCGATACACTGAGAAGTAGCTCATTTAATGAGCTCAGCAGATGTGCAGTTCCACCAGGTATTTGCTAATTGCTGCTGGCTAGTCTGAAGGAGCAGAGTGGGGAAGTCGTGGAGGAGGGCTCCTCTGTGAGGTGGAAGTTCAGTAGCTTGAAAACTGCTCTAAGGAGGCGCAAGCTCTAACCAGGTGTTTTGCCCAGCTGAACGGTTGCCACGGGAGACTAAAGGATTTCTCAAACATGCATGAAAGAATCAAGACAACACTCCAGGTTTGTTTTTTAAGAAGAGATGACAGTGTAACATGATGTAAAGCTCAAAAAAGTTGATTTTACATGATGCTACCCCTTTAAAATGAGCTAAAAAGCCTAAAGAACCTTGGAAATTTGATTCTGAATCAGAAAACAAACTTTTCTTTGACTTGACTTCAGAAGGGAAATTTATTCCTGTTTTATTGGAGAACTGCCTAGAGATCAAAGTTGGGTTTTGAGTTTCAGTCTCTAGATATTAAAGCGAATGGAGCCAGAACCTTGAAGACCTGCAGCTGTAATTGCAGTGACTTTTCTACAAAGTACACCTTTGTCATTTCTTTTTCTATCATGTAAGGTGCTGTAGTTTGTGGTTGCACTATGACAGAGTTAAAGGCACTGTGACTGACTGTTTACTTTGATCTCTATTTTGCAGCAATAGTTTACAGATATCAAACTGGCTCTACAGCAGAAAACTAACAATTATTTTCTTCATTTAGATGCTGTCTGTCCTTAAATGGATAAACCCACCAATAACTGCCCTAAATCTGCTCTTTGATCTTTAAATCGGAAAACGTGATTGCGACAAATGTAGAAAATGTCGAGATCTAAGTTTAGGAGGTCACAAGCTTCAAGTGGTTTATTAAACAAATACACTCTGATGCAGAGACACATGGGGTTAAGGGACTCTAATTGGCAGTCAGTTAAATTATCTTCTAAATAAAACCTGTTATTCATTAAATACACATGCTTTAGATTCCTTCCCTGTTCATTTAAAATGTTCTAACATACCTGAACAGTTCTGCTGGCATTTATTTGCTCCTGATGGAGGCGCTCCCACTGCTGGCTCTGTTGATACTGCGAACACAAAAGATAAAACATGCACTTATTCCCACTGAGGCAGCGTCCTGGTGTGATCATGTGTTCAGGCAGACGCGAGTCCTCACCTTCAGTATGTTACTGTGGTGTTTCTGCAGCCTCTCCAGGTCCGTGGGCAGAGCTACTTTAATGAACTTGTTGATGGGTCCCTCCAGGCGCCTCAGTGTCAGCTTGTTGCCTTCCTCTGCCATGTGTCCCGCTGAGTGTCCACAGCCGACACCTCTGTGTAACTTCCACGCCGCACCTGTTCGGCCGAATCTCACTGTGCCCGCACACTGCAAACACCAGCAGAGCTTGATTTTCATTAAACACACAGTTCAAGTGAATTAGCTTCACGACATTAGTTTATGAAACTGAATCCTTTACAATTAATTTAAAGTATAAAACAGAAACATTCATCTATGGCAGATAACTGTGTGTATAGAGAACATAGTTTACATTGGAAGAAAGAAAAGAAGGAAGGACAGAAGATGTTATTATTATTTTTTTTCTTCATGTGAGATTGAAGAAAGAAACTGAACCTTTAAAATGCAGTGAATTTCAAAGTTTGTTATTTTTAGTCAGTTATAAAAATACATTAAATTTTGTCCTTCTCAGTTCAGAGGTGCTAAAAAGACATTTAAAGTCAGGCTTTATAGCCCATTTGATCAATCCCAACCACCTTGTAGTCACCTTTAGGCATCAATAGACGTCTTTATGTGCTGCAAGGATTCAGTAAGCTCTGCACTGGTGGCAACATGTGTCTTGAAATGCCCTCCTCAATGAGAAACAGTCATTGAATAGCCTGAAGATTTCTTAATGGCTACTCATATGCAAAGTCATTGCAGTGCAATAAAGTTTGCTCTGTTTTCTGTAGGTAACCAAGAACACAACCAGTCAATGATTTTTAAGGACATTCAATCCTCTTTTATGACAATTTGCCTCTATATTTGATTAATAGAGTGGTTTCTGCTGGACTTGTCAAAGCTTTGCCTGTTTACATTATGATTTTAATAAAATTAAGTTAACCGATCACTTTAAATGCTTCCATAAAAACCAAAAAATAACACAAAACTCTTGGACATGAAGGTGTCATGGTGTCACTCTCGACTGTTGACTGCTATTTTGTCTTCAAGATCCTGTCAGAGATTTCTTAGTTTAATGTTTGCTTTAACCCATTGTGAATCAGATTTATTGGAGGTCATCTAACAGTCTTTTCTTATACAGATGTCTTATTCCTCAGCATGTCAGAAAGCGGATGCTCTTCTCGAATGTGGTTGTTACAAATAAGAACTGGTTTCTGGTGGTTTTATGCTACATTTTGTGAGGATGCTTCTGTCATTTTATGCTAAAGTTTTATTTATGTTCTTATGGCATTGGCAGAAAAAAGGTTATTATCATGGATTGTAAACTTCAAATAAAAACTTAACTGTATTCTGGTATTTACACAAAAACTAAAACCAAACAAATGTAGCATAATTTATTTCCTAGCAATTTACAGCTTTATAATGAGCAGAATATTGAAGTGTTTTGTTGTTTTGGGCTTTGTAGAGTAACACCAGCATAACAGACGGATACTAGCTGGTTGCTCAATCATGGTGTCTTCTGTTTTTCTTCCACTCAACTTTCCATCATTCTCCTTGGATACAGTAGAACAGGCATTAGTTTTTCTGGCTGTCAGCTACTGTCTACTGGACTCCTGCCCAGTCAGCAGTCTTCCTCATGATTGCTAGGTCGTAACATAGCATTTTTGCATTAATTACACATTTCATTGGTCCTATGTAATATTCTAATGTTCCAGGGACTGAACTTTGTGTTTTTATTACCCATAGTCACTAAAATGAACAGCAATAAATCCTTGAAATAAATTAATAATTCTGAACATGATTTCAGTTTCACTAAAAATTATATTTTTAATCATACTCTAATTTATTCACATACACATATTTGTTCAGCGTCATGAATTTCAAACACACTTTAAGGACACTGATGATTAGGTAAAGTGCAAGAGTTGTGATGTATGTCAACATTTTATATGCTTGGTACATTAATATGTCAGAGATTACTATGACTATGCATATTATTATCCCTACAAATAAAACAATATTGTATAAATAGTCTAGTATGTAATAAGCTACTAGTTCTAAATGTGGTTGTGTAGTGGGTTGTTTAGCCCACTAACAATAAAACCCACTGATATCAAACATAGTTTTTAAAACACTTTAAATAACCACAATGGTAAAAATATAACTACTGCGAAAGTGTTGGCATATTTGCTCTTTTTAAAGAATGCTTTTCGCTCTTTCCTACTTCACAGAAAGTTTAAATTAAGGGCTAAGAAAGAGGAAAAGCTATTAAGTGAGAATTGCAACCTTAACTCTTATTGGTCTGAAAGTTGATTGGAATAAGAAAATAATAATAATTCATAAATCTATTCCAAGGCTTTTTCTAGCAGAGGTGGCAAACATGTCGTACAGAAAAACTATTGGATTATTTTATTCATACCTTTGTTTTGTCTCCAATCATTAAAAACCAAAGTATGTTCAGATTTATTTTAAAGCAGCAGAGTTGTTAAAACGTGTAAAAAGGAGCATAATTTAAAAGACAATATTCCTTTCGAAAGAACGTTGTAGGAATAATTACTTGGCCTCAGGTATTTTTCAGATTAAGATGAATTTAGCAGCAGTGAGAAAAGAAACATATTCTGATAGATTATTTTTTTAGAGACCTAATTATGCAAACAGCAACGAAAATCCGTAGCAAATAATTTTAAGAGGCGAAACATTACCTGTTATTATTTTTTTCAGTTTTTATTTCCCGAAGCTAAATCAGGTCACATTTCATTAGCCTGACTGTCGCAAAAAGGCTTAAACAGAAAGTGAAATTAAATTATATTCGCTGACAGCTCAGAGTGTAAGTTTAAACTAAAGGGCCATATCAGTTTGAGGCAAGCTCCCTGAAATATTTAACTAGCTTCTTTAAGAGACACAAATAGGCGTTAATCAACCCAAATTATTCTGGAGACAGACAGATTGTAAACATCAAAGTTAAAGGACAAAATGCGCCACTTACCTGTCGGAATAAAGAACATTAATGTGACTCATACAATCGAAGCTCGATGTGAGCCTTCATACTGATCAGAAAATTAACTTTCACATACAATTGGATTGATCAAAAAACTATTTCGCCCCAAATCAGCAAGTTGTATGTAAACAATTCTCTTCCCGGTGCGGCACTAAAGAGTTACCGACCTCAAACGGCGCCCACAGCCAGTTAGTTCCTAATCTATTTTCTGGCATTTTTGCTCCTTTTTTTCTAGCAGAAAATCTAATAAATAATTAGATTTTAATTATTTATTTATTTGTTTATTTATGTACTTACATATATAATTGTGTGACCGTCATATTAAATTCCATATAGAGAACTGCAAAAATAGTAATATTTTTGAATTTCTTCTCATTTTGTCAGGTGACAAACAGAAAGCTCCATGTATTTTATCGTGACTTTATGTGTTATTACAACGCAAAGATCTACAGAAATGTACAATTGAAGAAAAATGGCATGTGAATGTATTTAGCTCCTTTCATTTTTATATCTTGAAATAAAATCAAGAGTAGCCAAATGCCATCACTAGTTCTATTTGTATGCACTGATGTTAGTATAAAATGTAGATGTTCTGTGAAGCAAGCAAGCAACAATAAAGACCAAAGAACATAAACAAGACAGGGGTAAAGTTATGAAGAAATTACATCAATACTCTGTACAGCAAAATGTGGCTGTACAAAGAATTGACTCAGGCAAACAAACTCTATGCACTTCAAATTTTCATTTGCACCATCCATTATTTTTCCTCCACTTTAAATTTATGCACATCAAAATCCTATTAAAATACAGTTACATTTGTGCTTGCTGACAGCCACATTTTCACCTCTATTTTCACAATTTGTTTTGTGTCAAAAGAAGAAGGTAAATCCAAATCCCCATGAGCTTCTAGACAAAGTACCAAATCCGCAACAAGAAATACGTCCTGCCCCCTCTAATTTAGTACACAGTATTGCACAAACAAGAGGTTAACCATTTCTGATGATTTGCTATTTAAACTTTCACTGTCAGTTTTGATCCGCCCTCTCAGTCTGCAAGTCTGGGAGTCCCCCAGAAAGTGGACAAATCGCACTCACAGACAGACAGACACACGTACACAACTGCAGCAGATGGGTACAACACCAGGGGAAATCCCCTGCAGCTGGGGACGGCGTGCTTCACTGCGGCCCCTCGCATGGAGCATCCGCTGAGGGAAGAGTGTGTGTGTGTGGGGGTTGGCCTAAATGTCAAAGGTAAAAGGTGCTGAAGAATGGAAACATGCAATAGACCCACTCATACAGACTGATCTCAGAGTAGAGGAGGGGGAACCCCAGCCCTTCTCTCTGTCTGTCTTCAAAACACAACACAAACAAAAATCTCACACTTAATGTCACTTTCCACAAGATCTATGCTGTTTATACACACAGTAGGTTGAGACAGCATGACAAAAACGAAAATGTCATGTAAATATGACTTTCAGCGCTGGATTATATTGGGTTTGGACTTTTATGTGAGTTTGTTTGTGCTCATAAATATGAACGAAACTGAATTTTTATCACCCTGTCATGTGTCCAACATTTTACATGTATGACCACACAGATCAAGAGTGGAAATTCTGTGGTTGCAACGTCTCAAGATCTTGAGCCAGACGCCACCCACCTACAGCAAGAAATGTTAGACAGCCGCAAAGAGCTACCCCTTCCTCCTGAACATGAATTATTGTTTCTGGTTTTTAATTTCTTATTCAGCAAAACATGTTTACAACAATTTAATATTTTTTAGATATTAATTTTTGCTCTATATTATCTGGAAAAATCTGTAACAAATAATTTATTGTTATGTTATGTTCTACGGTCACTTTAAAAGATGTATTGGTCCAACTCATATCCCATAATATACTAATACAGTCATGGTAATTAAAAATAGATTTCCTTTAAATTTAGTTCATGACGTTTTAATCATTATTTCTTTTTAGCAATTTTGTTTATGCCGTTTTATTCTTTATTTATGCCTTACTCATGTCTTCATTTTCAGTTTTGGCAAATCAAGATTATATAATAGTTGTTTGAAAAGGAATTGGTTTTACAAATGGCTATTAGGGTAGCTTAATGGTCGTTATGTCATATTGAACAGGTTCGGATAAATCAACATTGTGCATTATTCCGGGACATTTAGTTTGTTAAAGCCTGCAATCAGAACTTCTTTGAAGTTTATTTAAAGTCTTTTCTTGGATTTTCTCACTTTTAATGGTATATGTCTCGTCATCAACAGCTGATGTGTTTCTGCTGATGAAAAACGTCCCCACAGCATGATGCTGCCACCTTTATTGTGGCAACATTGGAATACACCACTGCTTTATTGTGGCAGTGTGGTGTGTTCAGGGTGGTCGTATATTATAATATTCAAAAACACATAGCTTTTCCTAAGTGTTGACCACAGCTTCTTTCCTTCACGTGTTTCATTCATAACTTTAGCCAAACTTTAAAGGAGACTGCTTTGCTTTCTTCTTTCTGTAAAAACAGATTTTCCCGTCTGCACTCCAGCTTCCCAGATGTTGAACTGAGCTGTGCCTTCTGAGATGGTCAAAGCTTAGGATATCATTTATCACCCCAACTCTACTTTAAATCTTTCCGAGACACAGGATGTGACACAGGATACTCTGAAGAGTAGGCGGGGTTGAATATAAATGAAAGCATATACCTTTCAGATTTCTTGGGAAATAAATGTTGAGAAGCTTCTTTCTTCCCTTCATGGTTACACACTCCTTTCTGTTGCTTTATCACAATATACTTCACTAAATTAAAGATGGTATGTGACTAAATGTAAAAAAAGTGATGGATTTGTGAATATTTTTGCCAGGTTACGTACATATGTGTGTGTATAAGTGTGTATGCGTGCATTAGGCCCACAGGGACTCAGGTGTGGTTTGCTGCAGTCTAATCCGGGAGGTTCATCAGCAGGAGAGGAAGCCAGCAGGGAGCTCTGCTCACTTAGTTCCTCTTGTATCTCTGTTTTTATAGAAAGGTGTGATTAACACACCCTGATGCCTCACAGGAAGCGCGCCTTTTTCACAGCAGACGCATTGACATGTCGTAGTAGAGGAAACACAGGTGTTACTAATAAAATTAGAGAAGCATGCTTAATACGCAGGTGCTCTTGTGTCTAAATGAGCCTGCAGCACCAGGGATCTGAATCAGCAGCATCCATTATGTTTTTCTCTTAGACCAATGCAGAGGCTTTAATTTTGTTTTTATTTATTTATTTATTTATTTTGCAACATCCAGAAATAATGTAGCTCTTTTTCAGCTAGTTAGTCAAAAAAAAAAGAAAAAAAAAATCAGCTGCATGAAATACGGCATTAGTCTCTGCGTAATCAATCTGTATGCTATTTTTAGGATGTTTTTAGTAACTTTTTAAACTATAAAGTCTCTAGTAAATTTCTAAACAATAAAAAGTCACTAAAAGTCATACTTATTTTACAGATTTATAGTTTTTATCACTCAGGTTGTGTGAAAAATGTCTTATTTAAGAATAGTAGTCTTGTGACACAACTTTCTTTGGTTTTAACCCAGTTTTAATCACTAACTTGACGTTATTTAAAGTCGATTACTTTACTTCAGTTTTATTTCAAATCAATTAATTTTCTTCTTTAATTTGTTTCAATGTTGTGAATAATGCACTTTTAGTCAGGTGTATTTTATATTAATATTATTTGTGATTTTGGCATAAACATTCTTAGGATTCTTTCTGTCTTTTGTCATTTTTTTTTTATTGTTATTGTTATTATCTTTTAAATTTGCTGAAGATTGTGCATGAAAATGTTTCATATAAAAGGATTAACTATGTTAGATTTTTAAAAGTTGGAACAGTGGTAGAACCATTTAAGAAAGAAAATCAAGATGCATTAAGTAAAGATTTTTGAGATTCAGTTTTATTTCCAGGTCATAATCTTTACGTGCAAAGTATCTGGAATGTATTTATTTATTTGCATATTCCCTCTATGAACCAAACCTTTACAACTTTTTCCCCCATATATGGTTCTTTTTATTTTGCTGATGTAGTGTTATTTATTATTATTATTATCTTTTTTTTTTAAACAATGGTTACCACTATGTAAGTACTGGATACATTTACGCTCTAGATAAAAAAAAAATTATTATTGGGAAACTGGGGGAAATTCAATACTGAGAAATAATTATTTTCAATAATTATTCTGCAGCAATAAAAAAAATATATATTGAGTGCCAAAAGTGAAACTGGCACTGCAGGTACTTATGTTTTCTGGGATGTAATGTTGCTTTCTGAAGCAATTTGATCTACACCTTTTGTCCAAAAAGTTTTATATTAATGATAAGATCACAAATTATAGACTCACTTCAATAACCCTCCTCTGAGTGTGAGTGTGCATGCATAATTATTATGTATATCTGAGAGGCCCTCTAATTAAGACTCTGGGTATCTGCTACCTGTCAGCGCAGATCGATTGGGTGGAAGACTGGCAGCTCTCTTTCTGTGTGCGTGTGTGTGGGTGTGTGTGTGCGCGTGTGTGTGTGCACCATGCAAATTTCAGCGCAATAAACTTTAGTACTATTTTTCCAAAACGTGGAAGATTGCCAGCATTTTGCGGAAGCACTTTTACAAGTCATCACAAAAATGATCTTGGTGTTATTGCTGTTTTTCTGCATATTGATGAGACTCCCAGTCTCAGTGGGATTGTTAAAACGTTGCACATATTATTTCATAAAATACAGCCACAGAGAATAAAAATGGGCATAAATATTATACTTCCTTCTATTAAAGCCACCTAATATTTCTACCTTCTCTATAAAAGGCATTAAAATATAAGTGTATAGGTTATGATTTCAGATCATTCATTTTATATTTTGCACAAACACAGAGGACTCTTTAACTTGTACCCCTTCTAACTGAGACACACTCTTACTGAAGGATCTGTTCACTATTTCCCTACCAGTTGGTATCCATCACTGTGCTGTTTGAGAGAAAGAGAGAGAGAGGAAGAGGCAGCGCAGCTGCGTCTGTGTAGGTGCTCTCGGTGCTGCCAGTGAATGATGGCAGTGACAGTATAGACGGCGTGTGCTGTGAAATGTCACAGTGCCGATCGATGTTGTTTAACGAGGCTAGAGGCTGATCTGGACCTCATGCTAACATAAAGCTCTCCTCTCCTCACTCTTCCTTCCCCTCTTCTCTCCTTTAATCCCCCCTCTACTCTCTGTGAGCGTCCGAGGGTCCCTGAGGGGGGAGAGGTGAGGCCTGTTACCTGTCAAGAGGGTTTGGCTGTGACAAGAGACTCACACACACACACACACACCCACACACACACACACACACACACACACACACACACACACCCCGATATGCAGTGCCTTGAAAAAGGTATTCATGCCCCTGGAAGTTTTTCACATTTTTAAAAACAAAAACTTCTAAGTATTTTATAAGGATTTTATGTGGTAGATCAAAAGAAAGTAGTCCAAAATTTCAAAAAGTTGTGAGGTCAATTCTGATGGTTTGCTGTGAAAAAGGCTTAAAAGAAAGGCGACAAAGTTTTGAGAAGCATCAGGACTCTAGAACTACTGTCTCGATGTACTGATTAGAGACGCTCCAACTGAAGTTTTCTGGCTGATCTTCAAAAAGCCTGACCTGCCGATTCTGATTTTGGCTGATACTGATTTTTTTTTTAAATGTTACAAAATATAGGAAGAAAATCAATGAGTTGGCAACAGTGGGTAACTATTGTTAACTGCAAACATGCAGACATGACCTGGTGGGTCTGCCAGTCTCTCTCAAGGCAGAGCAAAAGAGGACAGTGGTTAAGTTTTAGACCTTTGCTGAAGTAGATAAGATCAGTGTATAAGGTCAGCTTCAGTTTTAAGTATCAGCTGATCACTGATTTCCAATAATTAATAAAATCAGGGCTGATTTATTGGCTGGCTGATTTATCAGTGCACTCACTGATGTTTGATATTTTTATTTTTCTTCTGTACAGCACAGATTTGTAATCTGTGTCTTGAAATGTGCTTCATAAATAATAGTTCCATTTTCTTTTTTTCACTAACATCCCTAAACTTCAGTCTAACGAGACACAGCCTTCAATGTTAAAGCAAGGAGGGCATTACAAGACACCCACGGTAACTTTGGAGGAGCTGCACAGATTTACAATTAAGGTTGGAAAATTTATTGACAGGTCAACCATTCAGTCTAAAAATGTAAAAGTGGTGAATAGAAATCTGTTATTGATTGAAAGCCAATAAAGTCTGCAGGGGAGGAAGTTACTGTGGTCAAATAGGACCACAAACATTTGGCCAATATGCAAAACGCCACAAGATGGACACTTTGAATAAACTATCCCAAGGGTGAAACATGGAGGTGGCAGCATAATGCTGTGGAGTTCTTCAAGGGGTATACATTCTTTGACAAGAAAACAAGTTTGCATTTGTGCCTTGAAATGCCAATGTTAAAATGTTTTTGTATTTCATGAAAAGTTAACAACAAAGAATCACAACACAGGACGCAACAGGTCAGAATAATCAGAACTAGTTTATGATTTCAAAGTGCTGAACAGAAAATCCAGTGAACAAAAGAGAGAAAAAAAAAATATATATATATATATCGAACAGGAAACTCAAACCAAAGAAGTACATTGAAAAAACAGCAAGTTGTTTTCTTTTTCATTTCTCTTCTTTATAAGAAAAAAGAAAATGCACAAGTTGTACCACAATATTTGAAAAAGCTAAAAACACTTCAAAATATTAGTTTTTATTTATATATATATGTATATATATATATATATATTTATATTATATTTATATATCTATAATTTGCTTCGTTCCTTTTAAAACTGCTGCTGTGAGGGTGTGAGTGGGCGGTGGAGGCCTGGGGAGATCCCCGCGCAGCCAGAGCCGTTTTTTTGAAATGCGATGGCAGCTCTCGGCAGCTTGCACCACGATCCTGACCTCTCTCAGGCTCAGGGACTCCTGCGCAGCATCCACGACAGAAATGGAAAGAAAAAAAAAAAAGAGCAAACGTGGAATGTTTAACCCCCCCCCCAAAAAACTCCTCTCTCCTCCCTTCCTCCCTCCTGGATCTGTCGAACGCCCCGCGGCCCGAGCGGCCAGGGCGTGTGTCTGCACTCGTAGCCCTTCCTTCTCTGTAAGTGCTTTACAAACCAATCAGTGACCATGTGCGCTCCTCCACATGTTTAACCCCAACCTGTGATTTTAAAATGAGATAATAATAGAAAACAAGAAAACAAACAGACAAAAAAAAAACCGACACAGAAGAGCGAGTTCAAGTCTGGGTGACTCAGTCATGGATCGTTTAGTGCACAGTTTGTCCTTTGCTGCGTAAAAAGCCACACGCAGAAACAAAGTCTTTGTATTAAAATAATTTAGAGTTTGAAATTAGACCTTCCCTCCTCCGTGTCTTCCTTTTTGTGGTGAAATTGCACTTTGTAATTAAGAGTCTGCCTCGTTAGCCACTTCCACGTGTTTATGAAATATTTGTACGTGTTTCTGCCCTTCATGTCTGACCTCTGACATTTCTCTACACCTCAGTATGAAAACACCCCCCTTCCTCTTATCAACAGGAGCACACTTGAGTCTCATAGGGGCACAAACAGCTCAGAAAACTTTCTGAACCACAGAGACTTGACCTTTTCTGAAAAGAAGAAGTCCTTGGACAGAATGAGCGAGGCCAAAACACAGATCAAAACAGTACTCATAAACCCTTCTCTCTCTTTTTGTTTTTGCAAAAGTGAGCTGCCACCCAGATGGAGAAAGGACAGGAACAAGTCATTCTGCTGTGCAACTCAGCTTCATCATCCTCCCCCACAAAACAAAGAGTGGAGGATCAAATAAAAGGTTGCAAAGCGTCTTTGAGTTATTGTCTATTTTTCTTTCTTCTTTCTTTCTTTCTTTTTTTTTTTTTACAGATGAAAAGCGTTTGTGTTGGTTGCCCGTTTGGTTTCCCTCCCCCCCACTGAGAGGCTTTCGATTTGCTCTCTCAGCTCTGCATCGGCCAGAACGGAGAATCTCTCTTTCTCTCTCTCTCCCCCTTTTGGGAGTTGGGGGGTTAAAAGACCTGAACACGACGTTGACGTGGGTTTCTTTCACCGCGCTCAGCCCGAGTCCTCAGTAGGGCACGGTGTCCAGGAATCTGTCGATTGACGGCGGCGGCGGTACGAGGTCCTCCAGCTTCAGGTAGAAGATCCGCTGCAGGCCCTGGGTCCTCTGCGAGCGGAGCTCTGCCCTCAGGCCCAGCACACGGCTCGGAGGAGGCGTGGCCTTGGTGGAGGAGGAGGACGCCCCGCAGCCCAGGTGGTCCCTGAGACAGCAGATGACTTTATTCTGCAGTTCCTCCACGCGCTTCGAGTCCTTCAGACCCGGGACTTGATCTGCAGAAAGAAAACAGAAAATATTAGAGCTGCAATTTACACTGCAGAAGCAAACTTTTTTAGTTTCTTGCATGCAACTTGCATATATTTTATTTGAATTTTCATGAAGATACGTTGTTGTGACGCATGGTTTTCTAAGATTTTTTGGAAATAATAATCTACACACTAATAAAAACATGATACAGAGAAAGCTTTATCTCATTTGGAAACTTTGAAGCTGGTTTGTACTGGAGATTTGTTTCGGTCAGGTCATTACTAACTTTCACAGAAGAGATAAACCGCAGCATCTTGCAAAAGATCTATTCCCTTGAGCGTCGCTGTTTTTTTTTTACCCGGGTGGAACCACAACGAGCCTCTACATCCAGCCATTAACACCTACAGGCTCGCCATGTCTGTCACTCTCCCCATTTCCCATCAAGTATCTTCTGGAGAACAGCAAATATTCCCACATTATGACGCAGCCACTGCCGTGCTTCTATGTGGAGGCAGTTTGCTCACTGTTGGTTTTCCACTGCTTTTAATGTATCCCATGTATGTCAAAAAGTTCAGTTTTGGTCTAATTTTCCACATGTTTGTTGTGTCCTCCTGTGCCACACTTTTCAGATTTTTATTTGTAGATGGATGTTGAAAAGCATTTATATATTTTTTCCTCTGCACAATTTTGAACTACTCTGTGATGGTCCATCACAAACGGCCATTTTTGTTCCTTAAGTCACTTTTGTTTCTGTAAAAGAGTTAAAATGGTACAAAGAAACTGTATTCTAAATGACAAAAATTAAGCCAGTGGAAAACAAAACCCACACATGTATGTATACATCAGAGCTCATTCAGGTAAAACAGCATTAGCCTCATCTTGTTTTATATTGAATTGCCCCTCATTAGCCCGTATGGCTCATGTTCTTAACAGCCTTACGTTGTCTCATTCACTGCAGATCAATACGTCGTCTAACCTAATAAGCCTCCTCCACATTGTGTAGACAAACACACACACGCGGTGACATGGCATAGAAATATAGCACAAACATGGAAATAAACGCATGCTGCGCATTTACTGCTCATAAATATTTTAAATGAACGCATGCAGATGCTCAAATAGGCCCTGCATTTTGGAGGATTCAAGACACAACAATGCTCAACAATTAACTGATTATTTGGCCTTGTGAGCAGCCAAATTCAATTAGGAATACACACATAAACACACACACACACACCGGCCGCAGACTGCTGCCCATAGCAACTCCAGTGGCACTCGTATCAGACTTAATGTGACACTAACTCATTCTGCTGAGAACAGGGTGTCCACCCCCCCACCCAATGCCCCACAAACACACACACACAAGATAGTGTATGCTGCGGGGAGGCTGCCTCTGAGACCAGTCTCACTTTGAGGTATCCATTATTGGAAGTGTATTTATTGTTTGTTTATGTGACCCTTTTGTTTGCAGTGTTTGCGGCTGCAGAGTTACTCCAGCCCTCCTTCCACTGTGCCTTTCAGACCTCTTGCACTCCTTTTTTCTTTCTTTATTTTGCTTCTCTGCTTTTCTCCCTGCTCTCTTTCCCCCATTCCTTGTTTCTCTCTGTGCGGCACTTCCTGGGGAGAAATCGATGAGGGCCCTTTCTGCACAGGCCACTCTGAAGCGGTCGATCGGCCGGTGGCCCCGGTGGCTCTGCCGCGGCCGCGCGCTGTGTGCTTTGCCGAGGTGGCGGAGTGCCACTGCGAGAGCCGCGGACGCCGTTCCAGAGCCTTGCCCCATGGTGGGCTGGTCGATGGAGAACAGAGTTAAGTGCTCCCCCAGAGAGAGAGAGAAGGAGTGAGGGAGGACGGGGTTGTAAGGTGGAGGTGGAGGGGGCAGGGTGAGGGGGGGGTTTACCCGCTGAACATTAATGTCTCCCTGCAAAATTGAGCTTTAAAGAATGAAGCTACATTTCTAATGCATTCTACAGACGGCACAACTGTTGCATCTTCCTGAGGTGCGTCCGTGGATAAAGTGTCGATTTTTCAGCCGGGGATACTGATTAAAAGAGCCAGGTGTGTGGCAGGTGCAGCAGGTGCTTCTGGGTATCGGGTTCTTATTTCAAGCAGAAATGCGTGACAAGACGCGCTGACATGTGTGTCTCTGAGAGTTTGTATGACGTCAGCGGATGTAAAAAAACCCCAAAAAACCCACAACCAAAGCTTCTAACAAATTGAAAAAAAAAAAAATATATATATATATATATATATATAAACAAGCACTTGCGTGGTGGATATAAATTTTTTTTTAGCACCCCTGTTTAAATGTCAGATGTTTTAGATTATTAAAAAGAAAACATTTAACCAGCCCAATTTAACTGAAAAGCACAAATCTGTTAGCACAATGAATGTACAATTAAAAGGTATAATAAACTGGATTTATATGTGTAAAATAATTAATTAAAGAACTTTGTGACTAAATTTCCACATAGAAGTTTATTTTTAGGAAATCTATCAACATCCCACTTCTTAACTTGCTAATATTACTTTGGTAAAGTTCTCCATATCAATCAGATTTTGCCCACAGTCTTCTTCAGCTGAACCCACAGGTTTTCCAACAAGTCTACTTTGAAAAGTCTGTTTTGTTTTTTTTTTAATCGGATGTGTGCTTGGACTCGCTGTGATGCAGAAAAATTTAATTCCTATTCATTATTCATCTTCATTTTAATTTTATCCACCAAGAGAAAAAGTCCAGTTCTGAAGAAAAGTAGCCCCAGAGTATGATGTTGCCTCCACCATGCATGAAAATGGAAAAGAGGTTTATTTTGTTTCTTGAACCCAAGCCTAAGTGTTTTCTTAGAGAAAACTCTAACTCCTACTTTTTACTCGAGACATATGGCAAATATAGATGTTTTATTACACCTTTTATTATAGATTTACATCCAGGTGAGTTTGTCTTGTAGGATTTGTTCAAGATATAAACCACATTTAAGGTGAGAAACTATTAAAAAATAATTTCTAAATGTTTACATCACTAAACGTAAACTTTGAGATCCTGAGCGATTGACAGGAAGTGGATCAGGTAACCGTTTATGTATTTCTTCCTGCAGATGATTCGGGGGTTTTGGTTACCTGTGAGCAGAACGAGGGCAGACAGGCAAGCGAAGGCAGACGCATCGAGGTTGAGGGTCTGAAGGTGAGTAGAGAAATCCCGGATGGAGTCCAGCCACTCTCCAAACCCACGAAGGCACTGGAACCTGTGCAGCACCAAGCCGTTGCAGAACACCAGCTTGTCCTCCGACAGCATAGACCTGAGACACAGAAAAAAAAAAGAATGAAATTTTTCATAAAAATGCTGCATTTTCCCCTGATGCATTCAGACATACGGAGAAGGAAACAATTACACCAGCAGGCCAGAAACAAGACACACATCAAACAGAGGCATGAAGCTGATTAAGCTTGTGTGTTTTTTAAATTACAGCATTTAAAACCACTCTTGCATTTCCTTGTGGCAGGGTGGGGTGAAGGGTTAGGGCAGAGGCCTGCTCTGTGTGTGTGTGTGCAGATAGGTAAACTGTTACAGCTTTAATGCTCCCAGGCTGTGGAGTGTAGTGGAAACACAAAGCTTTAATGAGGAAATGAAAAGGCCTCTCGGATGCATTTAACCATCACTTACTCACGGCACACAACATCCCGCTTTTATTTTTTTTAACTATCCAGCAGAGCAGGGAAAGGGGGGGAGCAAACAATGAATGACGCATAGGACAGATGGGAGGTTGGAGGAGAAAAAAAAGAGCAAGAGGAAAACAAATAATTGTGCAGATAGAAAGAAAAAAAATGAGGATTAGGGAAAAGACCTGGAAGCCACTAATTACAGTCTATACAAACATTGGTTTAAAAGTTATGAGACTAAGAAGCAGCAACATTTGTGTCTAATTATCCTCACTACAGATTAAAAGATTTACCCCCTCAAAGTTTTAGCCCAATGCACATAATCCAGACTTTTAAACATGCATTAAAAAAAACATTTTCTCACTTTGCAAGCTTTGCAAAACATGGATGTAGGGATTCAAGACACAGCATATGAAAAACAATTTACGTTTTTACCAAACATTGCCTTTTTGTGTTAGCATGGCACTTTTACCCTTTTCCCTACACTCACTGTGATAATATTCTTTATTTTGTTTTATTTTTAAAAAACAACGTGCATTTTCTACAGAAAGTTGCAAGTCACCAAATAAATACAGGTATCAAGAGATGCGACGCGAGAAGCTTTCAGCTTGTTTTTGACTTCATCCCTTCACACCATCTAGTCTAGATGAAAGTTCTCAACAGGAAACTTCAATTAGAAACCTTGAGAGGAACCTTTGAAAAGCGTTTCAAAACTTTCATTCCTCCTGGTGGTTTCTAACATACAGTTCTCAGAAAGACTATCACCTGTGTTTGGATCATTATTAAGCATCGGCCAATCATCAGGTTAAGCTGATGTTTTATAGAAGTTACCGCTTTTAAAATCGCATTTTAAAAGTGATCCTGGAGAAGCGTAGTTTCATTTTGTACTCACTGCAATGAGCACAAAGTGGCCCACTTTTCCCCCTTTCCAAATTGTTGCTGCACACTGCTGGTCAGCAAAGTTAGCAACTACACCTTTCCTCACTTACAAGAAAGACAAATTTGGCTAACAAATAAACAGACAAAATAACCACCGCTTGTTAAAATTTTGTTGTGTTATTCAAAATTTACTAAATTGCAACTGGCATTGCAACACCACTATGTGCAACATCCCAGTTGCAAAAGGACTGACTGGATGCTGGGATTACATTTTAACTTCTATGCATTCAAACTTCATATTCTAGGTTGTCCTTTATGTCCACAGCTAGTTTAGATCTTGGAGACCAAGCTGTTGAAGATCAGGGATGATCAATGTTGTAATTGCAAGACCTGCTGCTCTAAGTCCCTGCAGCCCATAAAAGATAAAATATCCTGCACAATAAGATTTCTAAAACTAAACTGGATAGGTAATTATTCTATATTTTTGCTCTTTTTTCCAAAAACTCCCAAAACATTTTAAAACCATTCAAGCAAGTGACAAATGGAAGCAAGCTAAGAATAATTAAAAGAAAATGAAGTCTGTTTTTCTTTCTGATCTGATTATTAAGTTGATGCCCCTCAGCTAAATGCTCAGCTTCATTTCATAACACCGCTTGGCCTTCGTCTGGTAGTAGCACATGATCAGCACTACACCGACGGGCTGGCAGACAAGCAGCCGGGCAGATGCACACTCACACTCACGCCTACACACACACGTACACACACGCAGCTGGATGTCTGCCACACATTCCACTCCCCCCTGACTACGCTGTCACCATGGTTATCAGCCAATAACCACAGAAACTGTTTGGTGACGGAGGGGATCACAGGGATGTGGATCCCACAAGAGCGAAGCAAATTTGCTCTGTGCACGCTGAACACACACACACATGAACACGCACCCCCCCCACACACACACCCACCCACGCACTCAGGGTTTAGACACACGCTTATGAGTATAGGGCCGCAGTGCAGAAAAGCGTTTTGGTTCAGCATGGGGTCAAGCAGAGCTGAAGCGATGGGATCTCAGTGTAGCACGGAAAGTAAGACAGGGCCAGATTTGTGTGTGGTTTCCTCTATGTTGTGGGAGTTAGGCTGATAGGAACATGAGAAGCGCATGCATGCGTGCGTGTGTGTCCGCCCTTTGACGTGACTCAGAGTCACCCTTCCTGCTGGGACTGTGATGCCACCAGCCATCCTCTTCCCACCCTGCACCTGGACCTCCACCAGGAGGAGAGAAACTTCGACATCGTCAGAGAGTCTGAGTAAGCGCTCCTGTGTTGCCTGACTGTGTTGGTCCTCTGCCCTAGACGACAGCTGAGACAAAAGGACGAGCTTGTAGCGCCATCTCCCCTCCTCCTCCTCCCGCCCATAAATTTAACCAGCAGCATGCCTTGCAGGAGCGGACTGGTAACCCAGGATAATTCTGAGGCAGAGTCGGACCAGGCCAGCAGTAAAGGCATCGCGTATCGCTGTGTTGTGCTTCTGCACGTACTCTGACACGCCTGGCACCATTTTTCCAAATTTTTTTCACATTACAATCACAAATTTCTGTGTATTTTTTATTGATTTCACATGACAGGATAACACTGGATTTGGGTGCACTTGTATTGTTCCCTCCTGTCGCAAAATAGAACCAACTTTCACTGCAAGTACAGCTTCAAATTGTTTCGGAACTAGAAACAAAAATTTTAGCATCTTTTTCTTCAAACTGGATGTAAAGGATCTGTGATCGTTCCAAAACCTGCCACATAATCTGACTTGGATTTAGGTCTGGGCTTTGATTGGGCCATTCTAACAGATGACTATTGTTTGATCTAAGCCACATGTGTCAAACTCAAGACACACCATAGCTTTTTATGTGGCCCTCATGGCTCTGGAGGGCCACATAAAAACAACCTTCAAGATAAGAGTTGTGTGCTTGACATTTATTCTGTTGATCAAATCAGATCTGTTTTTATTTATATACTGCAGAATTTACTCAATGTGAAAAGACACTCATCATTACTCATATACTAACAGATTAATGGGAAGTTTTATCAGCGTTTTCTTACACAGAAAATGCTTTGAGGACATTCATGACCTTAATTTGACCAACAATAAAAATGAGTTTGACAGCCCTGATCTATCGTAACTCTGGCTGTATGTTTAAGGTAGTTCTTTAGTTGGAAGGTGAATCTAGAAAAGCATCCCTCCATCATGATGCTGCCATCACAGTTTTTAAAGTTGGGATGTCTTTGGAGTGATTTGCAGTGTTAGACTTCCTCCACACTCAATGTTCTGTTTATGAGTCAATTTAACTCAAATTAACTCAAAAGTGGTTTTTCAGTGAAAAATAGGAGATTGATTTAAGTAAATAATTCCTTAATATTGATGAAAAGTACTAGTTAAAAGTGAAACACCATGGGACTCGCACTTTTTCATCAATATTAAGGAATTATTGACCTAAAACACGCTCTTGTGTCTTGCTAAAAAGTAACTTGTAAGTTAGTTTTGTCTTATTTCGAGTGTAGTGATTTATTTGCACAAGAAACAAGACGAAAATACTAGTTTGCTATTTTGTCTACACAGTTTGTCGCAAACTCCAGTGGGGACGTCATGTGCCTTTTTTTTTTAACAAGTTCCTTTCTTTATTGCCATTCTTCAACAAAGAAGAATGGCAATTATCTTGTCAACAGGTCCTTCCACCTGAGCTGTGGATCTGAACAGCTCCTCCAGTTACCTCTACTAATGTGCCGCTTTGTGCTGATCTACGGCATAAAATCCTCCAAAAACTCATTGAAGTTTTCGGTTAATGTTACCAATGGTGATAAAAAATTCCAGTGGTATAAGCGGTTTTACAAGACACTGTGATCCAGCTCTTTCCTTTCAGTCAGCTGATCTCAATACGCATTTCCTCCCAAAGCAACCTTCTCCAGCCTCTCAGCTGACCAGCGTTTCGATGGAATCAATGCTGTCAGTTCATAGCTTTTACACAGTTTTAGCCTGCAGAACACACACACGCACACACAGGGCTCTCTGTGCGTCAGATATCAGACGAGCGGAGAGGAACTCTGTGGGCGTAGCTGCTGTCATAGCTAAAGTCTCCATTCATAATTCGCTTCATATGGTGACTACTCAGCTGCGTTCCTCCTACTCTGGAGATACACCAACACAGCGGCGCATCGGCTTTACAAGAACATTTACACACTATAATCCATTATGTTCATAAAATGATGTAAGATTTGAAAAATAAAAACACATACATCAGTCTTACCTGTATGCAAGTCGCAGGACAAACAGCTCCAAAAAGGCCGAGTCTATGAGCAGGTTCTGATCGTCACGCTGGAGCTCGGTGAAGCCCGGCAGCCGCTCGGCCCAGCACCTGGTGGTCTCCATCGAGATGGTGAGCAGCCTGTAGAAGAGCTGGATGTGCTCCGCGTCTGAGGTGGAGGACGGAGGGTCGGCGGCGCTGAACTGTTTGGATGCAGAGAGAGGAAAGAAGTTGTAAAACAAGAACCAGCGCAAAACAGACTGAGCTTTTCCGACCGATGGGGACAGCTGGGAGGGGTCACCTGGCTGTAGTCAAGGTCTCGCGGTGTGCAGTGGGAGTAAGCCCTGAGCAGAGCAGAGAGCAGGCTGAGCGGGGGCGATGGCGGGGACGCTTCTGTCTGCAGGGGGCTCTTTGGTTTGGAGGGCAGCCGCCCTCTGCGGCCCTTCAAGCTGTCAGTACGGACCACTGTGAAGCAGAGAAAGACGAGGAGCAAATTAGAATTTTTTTTCCCTCCAACTTAGTGACCCGAACTCGTCAGGAGCTGTCCAGCTTTCCCACCTTTCCCACGCAGCAGGCCAGCAGGTGGCAGTGGAGCTGCTCTGCTGGCACATGCATTAGTGTGGCAGGGGAATATGAGCTCTCTGGGTGTATTTGCATTGATGTGCTGTGTGTATGTGGGTGGGGGTATTACAGGACGTGTGAGACAGGTGAGAAACCTCGGGGGAACGAGGACAGTATGAGTGTCACCGATTTTTCACATGAGAAAAACGCAGCGCAAAGAAAAAACAGAAAGGATGTGTGATTCTGATGGCCAGCCTTAACGCTGTTGTGGTTTATTTTGTATGGTTGGATTTTGTCCACTATACAAAACCACATGAATATGTGTGGTTTGGGTCATTACTGGCATCTTGAACACCAGCAGGAGGGAAAAATTGCAAAAATTGTTACCTTGTTGAACATTTTTCACATTTTGTGACAATTTAAACACAAAATTTAATATATTTTCTTGACATTTTATGTGACAAAGCAACTCAATTCATTTCTATATTTTGTGAAGGCCTGGAAGGTTTAGTGAACAAACAGAATCACATCCACAGCTCAGGATGGAGAATCTGCCACTGCGACAACTATCAGTGGACCAGTTAAATCTGAACTCAAAGAAGAAAACCATGAGAAATACAGTTTACTTGATGGTATTTGTCAAAGATGTAGAAGAATGCACTCCTGTCCAGAAATGTACTTTTTGGGCAACATGCGAAACACAACATCTCTATTCTCATTGTGAACCATGAAATAGAATGACATCTTACTTTTCTTGCACAGGGTAAGGGAAGCTGATTAAATCAATGCCTATTCTTGTGAGAATGGCCTAGACAAAGCCCAGATCTAAATCCAATTGAGAATCTGGGAGAAGACTAAAAATGCATGCTCACAGATGCTTTCTGTCCATTACCCCGAAAAAACTAGCAGCCGTTGCTACAAAGCACTGATTCAGGAGAGGTAAATACAAATGCATGCCACACTTTTCAGATTTTAAATAGGAATAAATCTCAAAACCATGTATCCATTTATATCCATTTTACAATCACGCACCACTTTGTTGGTCCACCGCATAAAATCCCATTAAAACCCACCGACAACTGGGTAGAAGAAAGTTGTGAATACTTTAGAAATCAGGATAATGTGTTATATAAGCAGTTTCTTTCATGTGGGATGCTCCTTACCTTCTTTCACCATGCCCACGCTTAGGCACTTCTGAAAGCGGCAATACTGGCAGCGGTTGCGTCTCCTTTTGTCCACAGGACAGTTCTTGCTGGCCAGACACACATACTTGGCGTTTTTCTGCACGGTGCGCTGGAATAACAATAAATAAAAAAAAAAACAAGACATGCCGATGATCAGCCTCCAAACACAATCAGCACCTAATATTTGATTTGTTTAATTCAATTTTTCCTCCCCTATCGAAGAGCAGGAAGCAGAAGCTCGCAGGTCAGATTTTAATTACGCGCTGAAAGGCGACGGTGACATCAGTATAATTAGATAAAATTAATTTTCCAACAAGCCTCGCCTGCAGCAGGGACAATGTTATTACAGCCGGAGCTGACAATGGGGGGCCGCAGCGCGTGGCGTAAGGATCCAGGTCCCGCGAGAGGAGGTTGGGAGGGTGCGCGCGGGGGGAGTCTGCGTGATCAGATTGTCCGTGAAGGCTCCCGGGTCAGCTCGTGGCACCTTTTCGGAGCCACGCGCATAGCTTCGCGCTTCTCTCAGTGGGCCCCATGGGTGCTGTTTTCTCCTCTGCTGCGTGGCCAGCGCTGCTATTGCTGACCTTATTAAAATGAAAACCAAAAACAGCCACATGGGAGGACCGGATGAACCCGGAGCTTTCATGAATCAAAGGCAATTTATAATATCTGGGAAGACATCAAACATGCGCCAGTTTCTAATATCAGGAACAGGTGGTAGTTTCTGATATTAGGTATGTGGCTCCCCGCCCAGGGTGCTCTAATTTTTCAGAGCGGCAGTTTTCTAAGGCTTATTTCATGTCCAGTGTGAGTATGTTTTCACAGTTTGGTAATAGTTACTTGAGACTATGCAGCAATACTTACAATGATGGGTAGGCTGATGTCACACCCTCTTAGCAGAGGTGCAAGTAATAGCAAAGTAGTTAATAGTAGCTGGAAGGTTGGACATTCAGTCCTTTTTTTTATTATTAGTTCAAACAAAGGATGGTGGAGGTGCAGTGAGAAAGCCAAGTTTACTGACTGTTTTTCCATTTGGATTTTTACAGAGCAGAGTGACAATTTGAAGCACTTTTGTTTAAAGTGCTCAGTAATTATTTGTTGGTGCAAACAAGCCACAAAGCAACATGAGATTGTTAACTTTCAGTAAAACCTTCAGGGGGGGATCTTTACAGAAGTCTTTGACAAAATGGGATTAGAACTCATTAAACCCCTTTTGAGTTTTTTTTTTTCCTTTCTTTTTTCTTTGGCCTAAGGTGCAGATATGATAGAGCAAAGAGGTTCCATTGAGGGAAAAAAAAGGGCAGGATCAGACCAGCCCCGATCATCAGCATGCCTGCCTATGAAGAACAGCCCTCATTTCTACCGAGAGCTTAACTCTTTTCTTCATTTTGATGTTAAACGCACACATGTGTTTAGTACAGGCATCAAGCAATTACCAAAGACACTCAAAACACCCCCTGTGGTAATTCCTGACTTCACATGATCGCAGAGGCGCTTGTTAAGTGTAAATGCTTTTATTTGCAGACTGTTTACATTTTACACGTTGTCAAGCTGTGCCTCTAGAACAAGCCGTAAATTAAACAAACGGAACACACGGAAAGTGCCGCAGCCTCCCATTCTTCTTTTAAACGCCTCTAGAATGTATCAAAACAAATAAATCCAATTAGGAGACCCTCGCGCCACACATGCCCGCGTCCCCAGAGAGACCAATCACACACCAATTACACTGTGGGCTGCGCGCGGCCGACGCATCAAAGGAGGCGCCAGGGCCGGATGAGAGCGGTCGCCATGGCACCACGGCGGATTACGTTCTCTGCGCCTCAATGGCCGCTGACCCCTGTGCGTCCAGGATAAGGTAGTTATGGCTATTAACGGAGTTTACAGGGAAATCAGCATCCGCTTAGTGAGAATAGGATGAGCGGCCGGGGTGACGCAGGCAGCCCCTGCATGTCAACATGGGTTCACACCCTTAACAGGTCCACTGCAGGGTCAGCGAGAAACAGTGGCGCCACCGGAACGGATTTGGAGGTGGGGCTTGAGAGTGTCATGCATATTTTTATTGCATAAATATTTATTATTTTGGTACTCTTGCCTTGGTACATAAGTTTTGAGTTGCTTTGTTTCTGGTAATAATAATAATTAAAAAAGTACTGAATGTTCAACCTTCCAGCTACTATTAAATACTTTCCTGTTATTTCACCTCTGCTAAGATGGTGTGACATCAGCGTATTTTGATTCATATCTGTCACTCACTGAAACCTCCTGAACACTGAGGAGAAAGGCTGTGGGATGCACTCATAGTATTCCTACTGCCACTGCTCTCTACCAGGAAATCACATTACTGAGATTCAGTGCTGCTAGACTGAAGATATGTGTGGATTTGATTTGTTTCCCTGCAGTGGATTGAGAGCAACAGGTTTAAAGAGGTGCGTAAAGGCTGAGTTAAGTCTGGCTGATTGACAATAAAGTCTGCTATGTTTGACTGCAAGGTTTAATTTATAAGGCTGTTACTTCGAAGAAAATCTTGAGTTTTCAATGATCAATTAAAATCTCAATGAATTAACATCTTGTAACACAGGTCTGGTCTGTCTTTATCCTGTGATATGTATTGAAGATCAGCATATTTAAGGCTGCATTTTCCCCCTTGTTTCCTATGCTCCTTGCTTTAGTGATTTAAACTACAGGTTAATGCCCACCAGGCCAGTAGGGGGCCCTCAAGAGCCCCTACCCTCTAAATTGCAGAATTTGT
This sequence comes from Brachyrhaphis roseni, assembly GCA_903066815.1. Taxonomy (NCBI): domain Eukaryota; kingdom Metazoa; phylum Chordata; class Actinopteri; order Cyprinodontiformes; family Poeciliidae; genus Brachyrhaphis; species Brachyrhaphis roseni. The sequence goes on from CAEFZY010029804.1 coordinate 95,201, forward strand.
TTTGTTGTTGTTTGTTGTCAACTTTATCAAGAATGCATAAACTGTTGAATTTCTTCCGTAGTTTTCAACAGAGCAGGAAAAATACTACTTAGTTAAATTATTTAACATTTAAATTCCTGGGACAAGTTCACAACCTGTGACTGGCTCAACAGCAACGTTTGGTGGGAGGTAATTTATGCTGCTGCTTTAGTTTCATATTGCATTTGAGTCACAATTTATGCACACTGCAGGTGTCAGACAGTAAGTCTCTACAAGTACCTGAACAAAGATGTAAATCCAAGCACAACTAATTAAACCTGCCTGCCAGTTCAGACTCTATGTAGTCTGCATTAAAGTGCTGTACAAATAAAGAAGAAAAGAGGAGAAAAAGTCCTTATTTTAGAGAACTTCTCCAATTTAACCAATTTGCAGCTTCTATCTTTAGATTTATTCAATAAATACTCTTTATGGTGAGTGACAAACTGTCAATGTAGGAAAGAACTATTTAGCTCATGTGTTACCTTTCAATGCAGATGGTGCATGAAAACAAAGAGGGTGAATCTGGGGGCTCTTATCTGGACTCATAAATCAAATTCTGCCCAGAGCCTCATTCAAGCTAGGGTCGGCATTTATGTGACCAAGAGAATGATGCCATGTACACTGTAGGTTAAATTCAATCTGCCATGTTTAACTCAAATTCCAACTAAGTTCTAGCGAATTCACACTCTGAACCTCTGTAGCCCCAAAACATCTCTGGGAACTAAACGCTCTTCAAGCTGAAAAGGGTTCAGGTGAAAAATCAACCTCTCAAATGAGCACAAACGCCAAAAAAAAGCACACTGTGGGTGTTGTGGGGCCTTGATGGAGCAAGCAGAGGCAGATTTTTGACATGTAACATATTTGGTTTAAATTAAAGCCCTGTAGGGACTGTTTTTTTTGCCCCTCTCAACTTAAATTCTTATTAATGTCTTTGTGGACGAACAAACAATGTTGATCTAAACTTACAAAACAGCAGCTTATTCCTGTGCATGTTGACTAGCTTGTATTTCTCATTGATGCATTTAAAAACACACTTTTCGCAGCTGCATTGTCACATTCTGCCACATAACTAGGTATGACTAACTTGCTTTCCAGAAGATGGAACATTAAATTTCTGTGCAGCAAACTCAGCTGATGAGCTGTGCAACACCGTTGTGCATAAAAACATATTTTTAATGCTCTGCTCCTTGCAACAAAATGCATTATAAAAACAGGTGAGATGGAGTCAAATTTTTAAAACACAAGCTGAATAGATTCACTTCATTACTGAAAACACACACACACACACACACACACACAGTGAATGGCACACATTATTCAGCCAAAAATAATAGAATGAGGGACAGAAAAAGTTGTTTAACATCTGAAATTAATTCATGAGGAAATGTGCTTCGAATTGCATTAATAAACTAGCAATAATTTACAGCTAGCCTGTTCTGTGGATTAATGTGTCATAACTACTCGGAGATAATTAAATATAATCAGGGAAGTATTTCAGGGGACAATAAAACCATCACGGTAATGGATGTAATGTGCATAAAAATATGTGAAAAATAAAAAATAAAATAAATATATATATAAATATATATATATATATACATATATATATATATGTATTGTATATGAAAACCTCTTGCTTTTTCTTGCACATGAAGAAAAACAGGTGGTTTTCCTTATGAGTGCTACAACCTAGAGTCAAAGTGAACAAAGGAATTTTAACATATATGTTTTTCTTTAAATGTGGTTGCATGCATGTGTCGCTTGCGCATGTTTGCATCTGCATGTGTGTGTGTAGAGGAAGCACAGCGAGTGTAGACAGACTCTGTGGGTGCTGAGTTCTGTAACAAGCACACACACACACGTATGCCGACACTGACACACACCCTGCAGCCTGCTGCCGTCAGACACTGTTTTCATTAATTACTAAATAAAAACAAATTGTTAACCTAATTGAAAAGAAGGATAATTCATTTCCACCTACCAGAGGCATTATTCAATTACCTCTGCACCCTCTGTCTTGCTGCCACTTCATTTTTGCTCCTGCAGAAAGCCCCAACAAAGTGTGCTGGGATTTTTTTTATGCAGAGATATATAAATTAAAATTACAAATAGTGCAAGTGAATTACACTACCTGAATTTAATTACTTCCTACTTGGAGTTCCTGTGCCACTCACTTATTTAAAGAAAACCCACCTTGCACCTACTAGAAAAATTTAAAGGTCTGTTGCATTTTTATGAGTTGCGCGTTGGACTTGAAACCGTATCTTGCATTAGCACGTGTGCGGTGATATGTGATGTGTGGCAGCCAGAATGAAAAGCGCACGACTGAATCATTTGCGGAGCCCAAATTTCAACCTGACTCATGTTGGACGTGGTATTGTGTCAGTGAAATGTGGTCAATTTCACTGCTGCAAAGCTGATAAGCTGAAAGGAAACTTTCATTTCAAGGAGGAGACTGTTTTCCACTGCACACTTGCTGGGCTGTGTTACAGACAGAGAATAAGGGCTGTTATCATCCTGTGTTCTCAAATAAGACAAGCCACCACACACTCCTGGGTAAATGCAGACACTTTGCCCACTTGGTTGCTGGGAGAGATGACCCCCCGTGGGTGTGCTGAGCTTTCACTATGACTGTGAGGATGATTTAGAGAGCGGAGAGGAAGGTGTAAGAGTGGGAGCAAGGCAAGAGCAAGAAAATAGTTTCAAGAGAAACACGTCAGTTTGATGTAAGTTTGGAGGAGGTGACTGTGCGCGTTTGGTGGGATGAGGTCAAAGACGTTGGCAACAGGAGAGGATAATGAGAAAGAGAACAATTCAAAACACAGGAAAGCTAAGTTGATTACAGATCTTCTGTCGTGTTATCCCTACATTTAAAGTAATATTTTTGATTTATGCTGCCACCTCGCCTCCTGTTGTTACACACTGCCTGTCAGCTGGCTGCAAGACAGCTGCTGCACTTTTTCTTTTCTTAAACCCCCCCCAAAAAACGTCAACAAATTAATTTATTTGAAAAAATATTCAATTTATAAAAACAATTAGTGCAATAACAATTGAGGCAACTCCACCAATGGCTTTTAGGAAGGTAAGTCAGTGTATTTAGTTAGTTTTGTGTAAAAAGAAAGACATAAAAGAAACAAAGCAAGGTCAAATAAGTTCAAACTTCTTCTTACCTCCTTTCCACACAAATAGTTATCTAAATACATGTCATTGTAATGTGAATATGTTTGAAATAAATAACTAAACTAACTAACTTGTTCCTGCACGTTGCTGCATAGCATCAGCTCATGTAGAATCTTAATTTTATATTTGAAACTCTGGTTTTTATATTAGCTTTTAATTCCATCTGAGAATGAGACTTTAATGGATTTTTAATGTATCTTTATCATAGCTTTTAATTTGGGCTTATTGTCTTTTTATTCATCAATTTCATCACGGCAGTGACTCACTTTGGCTGTTTTTAAATGTTCTTTATAAATAAACCAAGCAGTGATGCAGTCTCACATCCATGACATATTTTCCCACACTGTTGATTTGCAGGCTTTATTTAAAAAACTTTAGAGAGTTTTTACCTTGAAGAAACCCTTGCAGCCCTCGCAGGTGCGTACGCCGTAGTGCTGGCATGCTGCGTTGTCCCCACACACCGCGCAGGTCCCCTCTCCCTGTGGGCCCCGGGGGGGCGGCGAGGGCAGGCTGTCCCCTAGCAGGGGGCCACACGGTCCCAGAGCCAGAGAGCGGAAGGCGAGGCTGCCGCCCCCAGCCCCGCGGTGCAGCTGGTACATGGGCTGCTCCAGGTGCTGGCCGTGCGGGTGGGACACTGACGAAGAAGATGAGGATGAAGAGGATGAGGTGCGAACTAGACCCCCTCCGAGGCTCTCGTAGCCGCCAACGCTGCCGCCGCTGTGAGGCGGGGAGTGCTGGTAAAAGTGCGAAAAGCGAGGGGACTTGAGGGGTCCCGACTCGAGGCCCGAGCCCATGGAGTGAGGGTGAGACTGGGGGCCCAAGGAGTGTTCATCCCACATGAAGGAGGTCCCAGGCTGCTGTGTCATGGATGGGGTGGTGGGGGTGGATGGAGGGGACTGCTTAAAGTACATGGTGGTGGAGGTCATGGCCTCCATGGGCGGGACAGTTGGGTAACTCTCCTCCTCCTTCTTAATGGTTGGCCTGTGGGGGGGCATCTGGTAGAGGCAGGAGGACTTGGGCTCGTAGCTGCCCTCCACAAAGACGTTGAAGCTCGGGAGGGAGGTGGTGGCAGCGGCAGAGATCTCACCCCCACCCAGGTCCAGCTTGGTGTAGTCCGGGGTCATAAGGTCAGAGCTGTAGCTGTCACCCTGGTAGCCAAAGGACTGGCCGGAGTAAGCGGAGCCTGGAGGGGCCGGCCCGTACTGAGCCTGCACACAGGGCATGTCTGCAGGGGGGATACAGACGGGTCAGAGCTACATGACACAACTCAGTCACGGGATTTTTATTCAAAAAGCATATTATTGTGTTAGTGGAGTACAGTAGAAACCTATAGCAACAATTGTTAAATAGATATGCAACATAGGGGTGGGATTTTGAGACAGATGCTACAATAAATCTAGAGGAAAAAGCAGAATCTATTAGAGGCTCGTGCACATCAGCCTACCAGTCAAACGGTGACTAAAAACTTCTGTACAGCTCTATTGGAACAGGCAGTTTTTAACTGGATGCACCTTTTCCCTCCCTAATGTCTGCCACGCAGAGCCATTCACTTCATGTCATGCTTTTACACTCCTTGCACTTGTGATGAACAATTACTCAGCAGGAATATGTGAAGCCCCAACAGGTGCAACTTCAAACCTAAGTGATTTGGTCCACGCGGTTAGTCAGGTAAGGAAGGGGGAAGAAGCAGCAAGATTGAGATCCAGTTATTTGTGTTTGTGCTGTGTGTGCGTGTGTGTGGGTTGGGTGAGAGCACTCTGGCTAGTCAGATGGTAAAGCAGATGAGATAACATTAAATAATAATGGAACCCTATGGTGGCGTTGGAGACTTCCCACATACACATTCACATACATAGATACACTGATAAACAGACAAAAACATACTCAGATATTTCCCCTAACTGAGGCAGACGCCAGCCGGCGGGTCTTGAATTATCCTCTGATTTAATTCAGCTGCTGTCACAAAAACAGACCACCTTTAAAACTTGGGTTGGTCATCACATTTATCACTGCCAATCACTATGTGATTCTGTTGATATTGATATCTACTGATATTAGAGTTACTGCCATCACTATCTACAATAACTCTTTGAAGAATTTGAATTGAAACATTTCATTTACCCTTGAGATCTATAAAGGATTTTTTAATTGAATTGAATTGAATTGAATAGCACGCATGTTGCACTGTACAAACTCTGAAATTAAAAAGTGTTTTGAAATTTATAGGTCGGAGTCGGTTTTCATGTTAAATGTTCAAGTTTTGTATATAAGAAAATAGCCAATAAAAAAATGCTAAAAAAA